>JABUQX010027942.1:0-5000 GCA_015478945.1 Trachelipus rathkii
ACGTAAACGTAACTTACGAATAAACAGTTCTCATAAACCAAGACTATCTAAGCAAACACATCAACCCTCCCAGAGAAAAACACCAACGGGAGTGCACCCTTGAAAGGGGTGTGAATCCTAGTGAGGAAGATCACCCGAAGGGTGTTAAGCGGGCATTACCCTCCGAAGGAGGGTAATGGGCCTCAGCCCAGGGCTGAGGCAACAAACCCCGCTTTGTTATGTTCTTGCATTATTCGATTTGGTATCTATGATATTTTAGGGACGAGGTTATATGATGAATTTTTGGTTAAATATTAACCCGAATGTTTGATGTAAAAAACTTTGTTACGTTAGTCTATATTCGTTGGTCAGTATTGATTGATTAGACAGGGTTATGTTTTATTAAAATTTTGTTTAAATGTTTACGATGCTTTAAAGTAAAATTGTACATTATGGTCATTGTTAGCACAAGACTATCTTGAGAAAAATGTGAAATAGGTTACGTTTTATACGAAGTGTTAGGACTTATTACTGTTGTGAATGCTCAAGTTGTTAATGTTAGTAGAATATTCGTACGTATGTTTGATGTATAGCGGTTGGTTCGTTGAACATAATTCTTAGTTCATGTTATGTTAGTTAGCTTTTATTAATTGAAAAAAACGTGGTTAACACTCATCATAATATTCGGATGGTTAAGTATATAAAAGAACTATTTTTGTGTATGTTTATCCGAAATGTTACTCGAAATGTGACATGAATCAATAGATCAATAGATCAAAGTCATCTGATGGATGCAGCTAGGCACTGGAACGCTACTCCGAGGCGAGGGGTTGATGGAGTTTGATTTTACTTGATTTACTGCTTTTAAAATCCAGCTTATAATTTACGCTATTTACACTTATCTGATACTTTTATTCAAAGAACTATTTTTATGTATGTCAGGATAAAATTTTGTATTTATTTTTATGTTATGTTTTTTGTGTCTTTAAAAAACTTTTGTATGTTTGCAATTATTCGTTGTGGGATTATGATATTTAGACGAGTTATGATGATACCTTTTTGTTAAATATTACCCCGAAGTTGATGTAAAAAATTTGTTACGTTAGCTTTAAATTCGTTGTCTGTATGATTGATATAGACAGGGGTTATGTAAATTTTGTTAAATATTACGGTGTTAATGTAAATAAGACTTTGTATGTTAAGATATGCTTGAAAAAGTGTGAATAGGTTACGTTTTGTACAATGTGTTAGGTATTTTACTGTGTTAAAGCGCGGAAAAGATTATTTTTATTATTGATTATTATTATTATTATTATTCATATTATTATATTATTAATAATTTTATATATTATAATTATTATTATATTATTATTATTATATATTATTTTATTATTATTATTATTATTTTAATTATTATTATTAATTATTCATTATTCATATTTATTATTATTACATTATAATATTATTATATTATTATTATACTTATTCTTATTTATATTATTACATTATTATTATTATTATTATTATTATTATTATGAATATATTATTATTATCTATTATTATTATTATTATTTTTATTAATATATTATTATTATTAATTATTAATTAATACCTTCTTTTTTTTTTTTTTTGTCTAAGTTCATTTCACGTCAATTTGGCTGTGTAGGTCTCCTTTGTATACATATTACCATAGTGAACCTGTTTATTGTTATTGTTGTTGTTGTTTTTTGCCCTGTCTAACGAGAATATATGCCCCTTTTGAACTGATATGGTTCGTTCGAGCGTTGTATTCTTGTTTACTTTCTCTGATTGGTTGAAAGAAGAAAGAATCTCATTACAATTAAGGGTTGTTTATACACTCTATTTTCTTCAGTATGATAGTTTTCGCAGTGCTGATACGATGACATCTCCCCGCATCTCTACGTTTTGTGTTGATATCTACACGAGGAGTTTCGACTAATACTCCAACGAGCTGTGTCATTCAATATTTAATCGTAAAACCAAATGGCGATCGCTACATGCCTTGTATTCCAGGCCAAAGGATCAAATAATAAGACCTCTTATTTAGTTGTTTTGATGGACTTTCATCAAGATTATCGACATCGCCGCAGCATGGGTAGAGGATAAAGTGTGTGTTATCCGATGGATCGACGCGTGGTGAAATATCTAACTGGAAAGACAGCGTAAGTGGTTCTAATAGAAAGACGTTGTGTTCTCGTCGTGTGACGATATTAAAACCTCGATGTACGCAACTATTGGAAACCCATCGATTTTGTGACCTTCATGCTGTATAGGTTTCACGGTTCGAACATCTGAAAATATACAGCATTGCTTAAAATAAAAAACGAATTTAATCATTGCACCTTAACGAGTTGACCACTACATTGGAGGACCTAATACAAATATCACATGTTGAACTATGAATTTCCACTCGAATAAAAACCATTTTAGGATGTGGAGTTTCCGTAACATGCACTATACAGGAGTGCGTTAAATAACTATCAGCTTGATTGAGCTACTTCTCTCTTGTATGGCGGCAATGAAGTGCTGCTGAATCGACATAGGCCGAAAAATGGTTTAGTTGCTGATGGCATTTATACTTACATTCTTTCAAAGGGTATTGAATCTTTAGAGAGATATATAGACACTAACCCATAGTTATCTTGAATCCTATGTTCTCTGATAAGATGAATTAATATATTATATTTAAAATAAACTAATGTTTTTATGTATTTATATTTTCATGTATTTATATAACGCTTTTTCAATGAAAATATATGTTATAAAAATGAAAACTTGTTTTACTTCCTCGTATGTTCGCTTTATTGACTAAGTTTTTAATGGATAGCTGTTTATTTTTCGTCTGTGTTGTGCTGTTAAGCATAGTTAAGTTCTTAGTTTTAGCTTTAGCAGATGGTAAAACGGTTATGTTTGTCTTTACCCGTTAGGTATTATGATGGTTAGGTAAGGTTATGAAAGATTTTTTGGTAAAATTACTATGTTAATGATGTAAAATTAATATTGTCATGTCGGTGATATGTTTGATAAAGTGTGAAAAAGAATTATGTTTTTGTATGTCTTGTTAGTTTACATTTACTGTTGATAAGTTTGGACCTTGGTAATGTTAGCAGTTTATTCTTCCTTAAGATGTGTCTCAGGTTTGTCGTCTATGTATATTATATTTTTAGTTCTGGTAATGCTATGTTGGCTTTAATAATGTGAAACTTTGTTACGTTAGCATTAAATTCGTTGTCTGTATATGATAATTAGACAAGTTTATGGTAAATTTTTTGTTAAGTATTTACCGTGTTAAATGTAAAAATTAACATTTGTTATGTAGAGATACGTTTTGACAAGGTGTGATATAAGTTACGTTTTTGTAGGAAATTGTTAGTTACTTTTACTGTGTTAAATATCATAACTTTGTTAATGTTAACCGTGTTTATTCTTGTTTAAGTCACTGTGTCAGATATGTCGTGTGGGTTAAGATTCATTTCTTAGTTTCAGATGATTGGCTTATGTTAGCTTTATTATTGTTGCAAAACCTTTGTTACCTCAACATATATTGATTGATCTTTTGTATAAAGAACTTGATTATATGTTATGTTTATCCATAATGATACCGAAACTTTTGGACCATGAAACAATAGATCAATAGAGCTCAATAGATCAATAGATCAAGGATGGGCAGGAGACGGTGGAACAGATGGTATGTTTGATTTAGATATTTACTGATTTACGCTGTAGGATATATTTAAACGTTACAATTTAGTAAAAAAATATGACTTGAATCAAAAGATCAATTAGATCAATATATCAATAGATCAACTAGATCAGATGGAACAGAGAGGGTGGCGGGGACCATGGTGGTTTGATTTACTATTTACTGATTTTACTACGGAAGGGTATGTAAAACGTGAAATTTGGATAAGTTATTAACATAAAAAGAATTTCATAAAGTTTTAAAATTTATTTATTATTTACTTTACTTTCTTTTTATCTTTATTATGTTCGCATTCAATGGTTCGAAAACCATTCATTTCGAAATTCACAGAACTCAATGATTAACATAATAAGCCCAGGATACCACATATGTTTGTTATACGAATGTTATAACTCAGCACCGCACGGCCCAAGCAGGCGGAGCCGGGTACTGACTCCGACCTCTGACTCTGAATCCTTCTCAGACTCCTCCTTCCTCATTCTTCTTCCTTCCTTCTATCTTCTTTTCTTTTTTCTTCTTCTGTTTTGTATTCAATGCATTTATTCTTCTCTTTCTTTCAAATTGGGGACTGCCCCTCCCGGGGGTCCCTGGACTGACTGGATCCAAAATCCAACTCCAACTCTGTACTCCGGTGCTCAGCGTCTCCGGTCTCGTCTCCGTCTCGCGTCTCCGAATCCATTGTTCCAAGTTTAGTTTCTACGAATACATTATTAATTTTTATGGGGCCATCGCTCCACCTACGGGAAGCGCAGCAGAGGACGTAATCTCTGTCCCGACTGAGAATTACGTCATCATACTAGCTACATCCAAATTCGTAAAACCCGAAACGTTAAGCCTAACATGGTTCTCAGGACGAATGACCTTGGCGCCAAGGGGGCAGCACCCACTTAGGGAATTAGAGGTGACCTACGGTCACCAAAATACGTCGGCGGTGACTCCACCCTGCTTCGATGGTATATTAGGCCTAAATCTTTACTCGGAATTAGACGCGGCAGAAAGGGTTCCCGTAGCGACATATTTCACCTTCGCTCTCTGTGGGAGGTACCCCCTTATATACATCCTAGAGACTTGAAAACTCGGCTTCGGTTTCGAACTTAATACCTCAATAGATTATATTCCAAGTTTCAGACCGATTACCTCTATTTCCTTCCTCTCGAAAAGGCCGAGGCCATCAAGTAATAGTGTGGATTACTCTAATATATATCTATATATATATATATATATAATAGTAACATATATATTAATATAATATATTATATATATATATACTACTAATATTATATATTATATATATAAG
>JABUQX010027942.1:7500-10000 GCA_015478945.1 Trachelipus rathkii
GTAGATTTTCATAAAGAAGTTCAATTTTTAACTCAGTTTTCTAAATTCAATTTATTTCCAGATCAACTATTTATAGACTTGTCAACCAGATTCTTGGAAGACCTGTTTTCGCCCTAGCAGCCAGATGGTGACCTTTCATCATTGCAAGTAGTTATATCTAAATTCCTTGACTTCGGTCCCAACATTCCGAGCTCCGTTAAAAACATTTCAAGACATCAATTTTTAAAATTTTTCTACAATGAAATACATAATTTATCTTTCCATGTCAATGTTTTCTCATATTAAAAGTTGCTTCAAAACTAAAGATATTCTACCGGCATCATTTGAGGTCCTCAGTTATTTATTCCTATTCTTTGTGCGGGCCAAACCCGTTATGTAGGCCAGACTGGCTTACAAACGCATGCTGAGGATTTCAAAGGCATCTGCGGATCTTTCATTTAGAAAACAAATAGAACCATTAATCATCACCATGAAACTCTGCCATCAGGACCACTCTTCTGAGAGCTGTCACGACATGCAAAGGATAGCTTCAAGGGTGTTGTCTTCGCGTCAGGTTTACTTGAACGGATGGATCTCGCAGAGCTTTGTGAATACTAGTTACAAAGCCGCAACTTAACTCAGGAAATGACTCCTCAATTAAGTTATTTTTGTTTTATTTATTTATCTTATTTTTACTTAATATCCCGTTTAATCACTGTGTAATTTGTTTTATTAACTCTATTGTGCTATATGTATATTTTATATTTATTTTTTAAAAATATGTACCAACAACACAACCAACCAATCTTCTAGTATATAAGCAGTTGTTTTTGTTATTTTTGTCCACATTCCTTCCCGAGACTGTCAACTAAACAGGTAATATAATATATATTATAATTTTAATAAATTTTACTTTTAAAATTTTTGTTTTATTATTTTTCTTACTATTTTTGTTCTTTATTATTTGTGGCATATTATAGTTGTATATTACTTATTATTTATTATATTATTCATTATTAATTATTATTATTATTATTATATTATTTATTATTATTATTATTATTATTATTATAATTATTATTATTAATTATATTATTATTACTTATTATATTATTATTATTATTATATTATTATTAGTGTTATTAATTATTGTTATTATTATTTAATTTAATTATTTATTTTATTGTTAATCATTATTATTATTATTATTATATTATTAGTATTCATTATTTATTTATTATTATTCATGATATTATTATTATTATATTATTATTATTATTATTATGATTTATTTTTATTATATTCATTATTATTATTATTATTATATTATTATTATTTATTATGAATTATATTATTATTATTATTATATTATTATATATATGTGATTATTATTATTAATTATTCATTATTAAATTTTAATTTTAAAACAAGCTTCATAATATTATTGTAATTTTAATTTTTATGTTTTTAGCTGATGATGGGTGTTTGGGTAAACCCGAAACGTCCTAATTAAATGATATCAAAGCTTCTGTTCTCTTTTTATTTGCTTATAAAGTTCGAGGTTTTCCCCTAAGAACAAAGCCTATTGGATCTATCTTTATATATACCTATGATATAATATATACTTACTACTAATATATATTATATATATAAATATATATATACATATATATATACTATAATTATATATACTATATATATATATATTATATTAATATATATTAACTATATAATATAATATATAGATAAACTAGCTATTATATATATACTCTATATACTATACTTAATCTATCTATCCTAACGCCTTATCACATTTATCATATAATATATATATAATATATATTATATATATATATATATATATATATATATATATATATATATATATATATATATATATATATATATATATATATATATATATATATATATATGGAGAAGATATAAATTTTTTATAATATAATCCATTTTTACTTCGTAAGTTGTTTTCGTTCGTCTGAAAACAAAGTTGTGTTCCTTCCAGCCAAACTTTAATGCTTACAAGTAAAATCCGTGTAAAAAACATGAAGAAAAACACAAACATAAAAAAAATAAGAAAGGAAAAAAAAGTAGGACGAAAGTTTAGCTAAAGTTAGGAGGTACCTTGCAGGGTCTTGAAATAAATAACAAAAACAGTTAGTATATTTATTTTTGTTTTTGTAAGTTAAAGGGGGAAGACGCCAAGGGGTTAAAAAAAATAAAGTAATTACATAAATGAGTTATCTTAATTTAGGAAAGTTAGTAGAGAAAAACGCGTAGGAGAGAGTTCGGAGGACATAAAAATAATTATCCTTAATAAAACAGGTTGGAAGATTTTATACAATTAAAACAAGATAATTTTTATTTATTAGTAAGTACTTTCGATGTTTTTCAAGTGTTTGTCTCATTTTAATCTCAAAACTCTTTTGGGAATAAAATTTTTTACTCAGGGATGCGTTCGCTAATTTGTTTGGTTAATTTTCTTAACTTTTTATATAATAAT
>JABUQX010027942.1:20000-22500 GCA_015478945.1 Trachelipus rathkii
ATATATATATATATCATAAAATTATATATATATAAATATAATATATATAAGTATAAAATATAATATAAATATTAATATATATATATATATATATATATTATATATATATATATATTATATTATATATATAATATATATTATATATACTATATTATATATTATATATATATATTTTATGATATATATATTATATATATATATATTTATATATATATATATATATATATATATATTATATATATAATTATTATAATATAATATATATATATATATATATATATATATATATATATATAATGTATATTATAGTATTTAAAGTTAGTGAAAAAATTTGAAAATAAGAACAGATATTAGAGACTTTTCCACAAAAAAAAAGTAAGCAATATGGAATAAAAAGATTATGTTATTCAAGAGTAAGTGAGGTCTAAGAACGTCGAATCAGTTTCTCCTGGACTTTTCTGGTAACTGCGATTAGCCAGCTGAAAAATCTCAGTAGCAGTGATGTTTTTCCTTTCCAATCTCTCTCTATATTCAAGGAATACAGAAAGATTGTTCACCCTCACGATATTGCAATTTGCAATATGACGGGTATTTAGCAATAAGAAAAAGTGGAAATATTATAATATCTCTTGAAACCTAGGTTCGAAATTATATATTTCTGTCCCAGGAAGGCAAAGGTTGGGAAAAATATTTTAAAAAAAAAACAGGGGAAAAAAAAAAAAAATGGGGGGGGCTTTTGGGATATTTTCATTAAGTGGTTAGCTTACTCTGATAAAAACTTTGGGGTTTATTGCTCAAATTGTGCATTGTTTTTGGAAACAAAAGCAAAAGGTAATGGAAACACACCAGGGAATTGGGTGTTTTTGTCTCGAGATCATATTCAAACTTAAAGAAATCCATTGAGTCTTTCAAAAAAACACTAGGCAACTAAATATTACAAAGAATCGGTAGAAAAAGAGATTTGCTGTAGAAAAGCAGGTTCAAGAAAAATCGAGAGCATCGACAAAGCAGGGTAGAATTAGAAGAAAAAAGGAGGCCGAAGATAGTAGAAAGCGGCTAATTCCAATTTGCTGAAACAATTCGATTCTGTGGTAAGCAAAATATATCGTTACCTGGACATCATGACTCAGGTCGAATCGAACTCTTTTGGCCTGTGGGAAACGATGGCAATTTTCGGAGTCTTTTAAGATATCGTGCTAATGCTGGAGACCATGTTCTTTCAGAGCATTTAAAAACTAGTGCTAGAAATTCCATGTATATCAGTTCCACAGTTCAAAATGCTCTAATTCAGTCATTTGAGCATCTCATTCAACGTAAAATTGTGGCATTACACAAATAAAAGTAATTTTAACTGTCTTAGCCGATGAGACGACCGATGTGTCCCAGGAGGAAAACAATTTTCGTTGTGTGTGTGTGTTACGTTGATATTGATACTCTTACCGTCAAAGAAGATTTTTTGTTTCGTCTCAGTAAATGATTTGACGGGAATAAGTCTTGCAAAATTAAATGAAGAAAAAGTAACTGAACTTGGTGGATATGAATTAATCTAAGAGGACAGGGGTATGAAGGTGCAGCAGCAATGAGTGGTGAGTTCAAGAGTTGTTCTGAGGTATAAAATGAAATGCACAAAGCTATTTATACTCACGCTTTGCAGGGCTTAAAATTTATGCCTCACAGACGCTACTAAAGTTCAAAATATTCGAAGTATTGCAATTGGAAAATATGAGATTGTTGTACATTTTTTTCTAAGTGCTATGAGGACAAAAGATTTTGAAAGAAAAAAAATAAAGAATTTATTCCTAAGAGTAGCAAGAAGAGATGAAAAAAGTTTTTAAACTCGGCTGAGTGCCTTATGGCCACGGATCGGTTTTATTATTTAAAGAGATGATAAACCGATAATAGCAGCTTTAGAACATATAAAATGTGAAGTTGGAGATCAGTCAAAGAAAGCTACCTTAATTCTAAACAATGTTTATAGTAGCATCTTTTTCTGTTTCCTTTTTTTTGTTTTAAACAGACTATTAAGTTAAACATACCAATCTTTCAAAACGATTGCAGACACACGTTTATTGATTTCGGTGAGTGCATATAATGAAGTGAGTCTAGTTAAAACTAAACTTGACAGCCATCAGGGAAAATGCAACATTTAGAATTTCAGTAGATTTTTGAAAAATGTGTAAGCGCTCTGAATCCGAGCTGGGTATTGAAATTTCTGTACCAAGAATTAACAAATTTCCAAAATTACAGACCCAACATTC
The DNA here is from genome assembly GCA_015478945.1 of Trachelipus rathkii. Classification (NCBI taxonomy): domain Eukaryota; kingdom Metazoa; phylum Arthropoda; class Malacostraca; order Isopoda; family Trachelipodidae; genus Trachelipus; species Trachelipus rathkii. Next base: position 22,259 of record JABUQX010027942.1, read on the forward strand.
CTATTTCATACCATTCTTGGATGATTTAATAACAGTTAGGAAAGAGATTTTTAAATCATAAGAAATTATATCTTCCTTGCAACTTTGTACACCCAAACAGGTGTAATGTGCATTATGAGAAGATAAAGATGTAACAATTTTACGAGGAAGATCTCGAAAGCCCAAATGAGGATTTAGTAAAAACAGAATGGGATTTACGGAAGTTGAAATGGCATCACAGCACAGATCGTCCAAAAACGGTA
>JABUQX010027942.1:30000-32474 GCA_015478945.1 Trachelipus rathkii
TATTTTCTTTTATTTATTTTATTGTAGCAGTGTATTTGATCATTGCCCATCCTAATGACTACCTATTGACTATTGACAAAGTCCAAAGAGTATCAGTGGGATGGATGGAGTTGCATGCTTGAAGCTAGTTGAGGAATTCTTGGCTTCGTGGTTGAAAGTGCTAGCCTGGCATCGTTTGCAACATTCAAGGGAGTCCTCTTTTTTTGTTTTCATCCCCAGCACAGTTGAGAACCCCTTCTCGCAGAGATACGTTGTTGAGAATTATTCCAACAACTTCAGGACGCTCTCTTGGACAGAGTTTTGAGTCAGCTAGTCGTGAAATCCAAAAGGAATCTCCATTTTGGTTTCGGAATTCAATTTTCAAGGCTTCATTGGCTCACATTGTGATCCACTCCTACTTTGCAGGGAAATCATCATCATGAATGGCATCATCAGGTGCAGAGAAGGGATGAATGATCCACTGAAGATTGGCTGTTTCTTGGTCACTGCCTGGAAAGTAGCGATGCATGTTTGTTTCAAGCCCCTTCAAATGCTCACTCATCTCTTTGTTGATGATCTGTAGAAGTGATCCAGCATTATTCTCCTCAACAAACCGGTCTAGGATATGGAACTGGACGATCACTCCATCCTCCAAGCACCGAATCCAGAGTTGCAGTTTCCCCAGAAATGCAGAGAATTTGATGTGCATCACTGACAGTCGTGTTCCGACCCTGGAATTGCAGATTACCACTGTTCAGCTCTGCAAATATGTCAGTCAAGTAACAAAGTCGAGCAAGCCACTCCTTATCAGTGAATTTGGTAGCAAAAGGAGATCCTTTTTGTTCCAGGAATTCCTGAATAGCCTTTCGGAGCTCGATGACTCGACGTACAACCTTGCCTCGTGACAACCAGCAAACATGGGTGTGGAAAGCAGAACTTCATACTGCTCTCCCATTTCCTTGCACAGCTCCTTGAATATACGCGAATTCAAATCCCTGGACTTGATGAAGTTGACGATTTTCAACACATCTTCAAACACTAACTTCAGATTACCAGGCAGGCTTTTCGATCCAAGAGAGTACCGATGAATGATGCAATGATCTACAGAAATTTCTGGATTCACAGCTTGTATGAGGCTCCGTAATCCACAATGACCACCCATCATCGACGGTGCTCCATCGACGGAGACCTGAATTAAAAATAAAATTTATTATAGTTGTGTCAGTTGGTCATTCTTACTTATCTTTTGTGCTATAATTATATGGTTTTAATGTAATTAAATTTATAAGACATTTAATTTACAAGACATTTAAATAAAATTAAAAACGCCTCTCCCTGCCTGTTGAGCGCTGTTTCAATCCAATCCATTCTTGGTAAATAAACTGTTGATGATATTAAAAAATATCTTCTCCCTTCGTGGTTGTCAGCAGATCCTCGCATAATAGGAACTCTTCTTTGATCATGTCCTGGTGGACGTAACGGACGAACCCAAGGAGAGGAGCACAACTGGAGGAGCACAAATTGCAAAGAGAATTTGCTATATGAAGTTTCCTTGATCTCTGTTGTAACTTGGGACAGGATATCTGATGCCATGTCATCGACTCGTCGGCGGATTGTGTTGTTTGATAGAGATATGGCACTCAGTTTCTTCGCTTGATCCTCCCCACATACCTTTCTTACCATCTCGTATGCACAAGGCATAATCAGATTCTCCGCAATGGTGTGGCATTTCTGTTGTTCGGTAACTTTATATGCAACATAGTAGGATGCTTCGACCGCAGCCTGAAGCTTTTGGGCTTGATTTCCAGATGAACCGAACTGGATATTCTTCAGTGCTACAGTCCGGCGCTGAAAATAAGCCTGATCCTCAATTTGAAGATTTGGATGCCAATTCTGCAGGTGTGCTGAGAGTTTTGATGGCTTGAGGCTTTCATTTGTCAACACTTTGTGACATACCACAAATTGTGGCCGATCCTCTCCACCAGAAGGTAAATTCACAAACCCACGACGAAAAAAGGCGTCAGAAGGTGCGCTTTTTGGACATTTTATTGTTTAATCTGCATAAAAAGAAGAAAAAACTGCATAAAAAATAGTGGATAAATGTTAACAATACTGCCTGGGCTGATGCTCACAGAGAAACTGACAGTGTAAAATAGAGGCAGCCTCAAGCAGTGAGTGACGTCGATGAGTCATCAGGGTTGCCACACACTTTTCTTCTTTTCTTTTTTCTTTTTTTTTTTTTTTTCTTTTTCAAACTTTTTCTCTTGTCTTACTAACACCCCTCCATTACACCCGAAAATTAATAAATTACCCCCTGGGGGTAATTTACCCCTAGTTTGGGAACCAATGTTCAGATAGAGGATGTAAAAATTAAATTTTAAATTAAAATACACACCATAATTAAATACAATCAAATTGATCATTAACGATTAAAAAAATAATTTAAACAAGGTGCGTTTAGAAGTGGTAGAAGATGTGTGGATCAAATCTTTACA
>JABUQX010027943.1:0-20000 GCA_015478945.1 Trachelipus rathkii
ACTTGTGGAGAGATATAATGGGACGTTGAAGCAAATGTTAAAAAGGTTATGTCACGAACAAACAAAAAGAATGGCCGGAATATTTAGGACTATTATTATTTGCTTATAGAGAAGCATCACAATTAATTACCTATTAATATATCAAATTATGAAGTATATATATTATCATTTATAATTATTTAATTTAATTATTTAATTATTTATATAATATATTTATATATTATTATATATAATTATTTTTATATATATTATTATATTATATTATATTTTTATATTATTATATTATATAATTCTTTAATATTTAATTAATTGTAACATAATTATATATGAGTATTTAATTAGAATAATATAACTCATAGTTACTATCTCAATATTAGTGAGATAGTATTCATCATAGTGATATTATAAATATATCATATTATGACTTAATATATTATTATTTATTATTCTAATTTTATTAATATTATATTATATAATTATTATTAAGTTATATATATTATTATTAATTAACTTATTATTTATTAACTTATTATTTATATAATATTATTAATATTATATTTTTTATATATTATTTATTTTATATTTATAATATATATTAGTTATTAGTAGTTTATATAATTTAATTCTAAATATTCTTATAATCATATTTGTATTCGAAATTATATTCGAGCAAATATGAGATGTGTGGTATATATATTGTGTTCGAGATATAATAATTGATTTGAGATAAAAAATATATGTTAAAACCAGATTTTTTAGACCATCTATATGTATTGACTAGAATTGTACTTTATTTTGAATTATGACTTAATTTTTATAATTCGTTATTCACTGCATCTATCTTAAATATTATAAATTTATATGTATAATTATATATTATTATTTATATATATTATATTTATATAATTATATATTATTATATTTATTAAATATTAATTATATATTATATATTTAGCAACTCACTAAATTATTGTGTTATTAGAAAACTCTCAATAGACTACTTTACAATCATGATCGGATATAATCGTCCACTTAAGTATTAAATATATCATAATGTAGTACTATATAATTTAGCCATTATTTAATAATTTAATTTAGTATAATATTAATACTAATATATAAATTATCTATTAGAATGGAAGAGAGTACCATCAGCGCGGTGAGTTAAATATGTATGAATATATATAGCTCTAAAATATAACTGTTAATTAACAATGATGAAATTAAATAATAGTAAATGAAATGTATTGTATTTACGGGGCACTCAAGGACATCACAACTAACTGGAGTGTTTCAATTAGTAAGACCCATTACAGATATAGTGAAGGGAAATTGCATATATCCTATAATTTTATTGGCTTAATTGAATTATGTGTAAATATTATAAAATTTAAATTGTGTATCTCTTTTAAAGGATGAAATTTGTAACTGCTATATCTATGAATAATATTTTATTTTTAATTTATTGTGAATTGATTATTTTTAATTATTTTAATATATTTATTATATATTATTATATTATTATTATTATATTATATAATATTATTATTATGTTTATTTCTATAGCACTAAATTGAAATTTGTTATATTAAATTACTCTTATTAGAGAATAATTAGTATTAATAATCATTTAATTATTTAATTTTATATTATTATATTTATAATTTAATTTATATAATTATTATTCTATTTCCATTATTATTATGCAACTTATCAGGTTCATTATTTAGAAGATAAGATATTATCGATCTTTTTGAAATTTGTCAATTCGTACATTTCATTTTTTTTTTTTATTTTTATTATTATTTATTATTATTATTATTTTATTTATTAATTTTGAATTTATTATTTTATATTATGTATTTTATTATTATTTAACCTATTAACTTGAAATATTTATTTTATAAACTTTTGCAGATATTTATATTATGCTCTCATCTCTTGATAAATAATATAATAAAATAACATTTATTAGGATAATATTAATTGATAGTTTACTACATTATCTCATATATATATGTATTTTGATTGACTAGGGTTCTATCTTAGTTCTGTTACATTAATTATAGTTGCTGACATTATGTTCGTACATAATTTATAGTTGGCGACTTGACTGACCTAATTGTCGCACATAAATGAGATGAATAATTAATACGGACTGCTATTCCTTAAAAATGGTTATTCATTTAAAACTAAAGAAAAAAAAAACACTTAATATTACATCAATGAAGATGATCTTCAAAAATTAACTTTGAAGCAATAACTTAATTTTTACTGTCAAACTCAGAAGTAAAAAAACACTAATGAGGAATCTGATAACTTAGTATCTGGATTTTGGCCTGTGTACATAAATAATCTTATATACCCAGTCTTAGGCTTACCTCATGAGATAATAGTTAGTACTAATTGATATTCTTATCATAATCTCCAATTATTAAATAACTCCATATACATGTGTTTGCTAAACTTTCAATTATTATTCTGATATTAATTATCTATTATTATTATTATATATTAAGAGATTAATCCTAATTTTAATTGATATATAGACCTTATTTATTTGTTTATCAACTTATAAAATTATTTATTATTTAATTAATGATTAGAATGTTTCTATTCATATTATTGATTTTTTTTATTTTTATTTTACATTAAAGATATATATACCTCATTAATGTAGTATATTAATTAATCTATATGTTTATTTTTATTATTTATCCGAACATGTGAGCTCATGGAAGTCTAGAATTGTCTTCTCGTGCCTTTTATCCTGGAGATACTACGATGTGGAGTTATGTAACTTATTTTATACCTTACCGTCCTTACTCTGGGGAGGAGGATTTCTCTCATTTCAGAAACCTTCCACTGCTCTTTTGGTATTCTGAGATGTTAGTCAGAGTGGGATTTCCTCAGGTCCGCCTCCCCTACGAGTGGTTAATATTGGTAAAACGTCCACCTCCTACTCTTGTGATTCCACGTTTCAATACTCTTCCATTTCATTTTTATACATTATTATTAATTTATTTGGCACTTATTATTGATGTTAATTACCTTTACAAAATAATATTATCATATATAATTAATTGTCCCCTGCTCCTAATAATAAAATTATTAAAATATAAAATTTAGACTTCAATATTTTTTTTTTTTATTTATTTTTTTTTTTTGTTTTTAATACATATTTTTAATAAATATAATACTTATAAATTATTACGAAAAATTTTATTTCACATTAATATTTGTATATTACCTTTATATTCAGCAAAAAGCTACTTATTATTGATATATTGTTTTTTTTTTTTTATTTCCCAGTCATTACACTATAAAATTTGAGACCGTAATTCCATAGCAATATGTAATTATTTTCACTCATTTCTCACTCCTAGTAATTGCATTATTGTGGTGTTGTTGAAATTTGATATAATTTGATTGAAATAATTAAGATTTTATTCATATCTTGTTAGTTCATATTTGAATGAGGATAATATTTATATGTATATTAAGAATCCAAATTATAATATTATATAAATACTATTCTTTAATTATTATTTATTATTATTATTATATTATTATATTATATTAATTATAATTTAATTATTAATTATTTAATTTATATTATCAATTATTATTATATTATATTATTATATATAATGTATTATATTTAATTATTATTATTATTATTATTTAATTATTTTATTATTATTTTATTATATTATTTAATTAAATATTATTATTATTAATTATTAAATTATTATATTTAATATTATTATTATTATTATTTATATCATTATTATTTTACATTATATTAAAGTAGTTGAAATTAAAAATCTTAATAATATTTACTGCAATAAATTTGCAGATCTTATTGTCATTTAATCTAATTACATCTATAACTAGTTATGATTTTTAAGGGGAACTTTTTTATATCACTTTGTACGTATTTTGAAATCTTATGGTATTTAATATTAGTTTAATTAATAAAATAGCATAGGTGCTATAATCAGTACTGATACTCATTATATATCTATGTACTATTTATTGAACCTGACAGAAGGAATAGGGAGGTTTATAGCTTTAGATACATGCAATAGAGATTCGTGAACTGATGAGAGTACAATTCTGCGCTCATAATCTAAATGTACGTGGGAACGACTTCGAAAATACTTTGTCATAAGAGCTGGTCTCGAGGTCAAAGGGGAGTAGTACTTTAGATTTAGAAAAATGTGTATGTTGGGGTTATTATTGGAATGGTGCTCTTAAGGAAAGAGAAAATAGATATTTTATTATTATTTGTTGGCATCGTAGTGTATATAGATAGATAATTTTCGAGGATTGATAGTTATTTATAGCTGAGATAAGTTGTAAGAATGATTATATCTGCAGGTTATATTATTTTATTAGATAGAAATTATACCTAGTGATATTAATTGATCTATATTTGATACTTGGGGTCAAGATGGTGATTAAGATTGGATTTTGGTAAGTTTGTGTTTGTGTTGTGGTAATTTGAGAGTTCCATAATTTAAAATTGGTGATAAACAAATAACATATACTATATAAATTGGTTTTTAATTTTTTTTTTCTATTTAAATTCCTTTAGTCTTGATCGAGTATTCGTCATTCAGATAGGGATTTGCCAATGTTTATCCTATTATATAATTTGCTGGTAATAATATATACTTATTAATAATTATAAGGGTATTACAAGTATATGGTAGCTGTAATAGGTAATTAAATATAGTATAGGAAAATTAGATTTATATTAACGTATAAGTTAATAAGAAAGATTAATATATATATATCTTATATTTTTATGGTCGAATAAAGAATGCGTATTAGTATGGACTGAAGGATATCTGAATTGTATTTAATGCATGTTGAGCACCCTACCATCATCTGTGGGGAGTTGTAGAGAGGATTATACATTAAATAAAATAAAAAATGATTTAGAGATAATGAAGGAGAAGAATAAAATTATATTTAATTAAAAATTTTTTTTTATTTGTATTTGCAAACAGGCCTAAACAGGCGTATGAAATGATTAAATACACGAAGCTCTAATGGCAGGTAGTTATTGATATAACGCGCTAGTATGAGTCGGCGACTTTTGAATGGAATCAAAAGTAATATATGACGTAATAGTATATATAAGCGTGTGATAATGATATTGAGATAAGTGATATTGTTTTAATTTAATATCTGGAGGAGGAGTCAGTAGTGATAATTAGTTCTATAATGTCTTCTTTGTTATTTATTTTGTATATGTGTAATATTGAGTATTGGGGTTATTGAAGAATTAGAGGGTGTATAGGCAGGTCGGATATTAGGTTGTTAGATAATTCAAGGTGTTATGAGTCGTTATATCTATAAAATTTTTCGATACTCCGAATTCCAACCTCTAATTTACACATATTTAACCTATAAACATAATCTGAACATCAGATTATTCCACACTCTTCATTTCAAAATACATAGAGACTCTCATACTCAGACCTACTGGACTCCACAATCTTAGGTTATAAATGTAATATGTGATAATAGATATTGGAAGAATGTGTAGTGGATAAAGATCGTCTCTTAATATACTCATATATTATATATATACAGATAATTTGGTTTTATAGTGTGAGTAGAATCTGGTAGATAAGTTTTGAAGAAGGATTGTAAGAGAGTATATTGGCAGGGTATTATATGATAAAAGGAGAAATGTTTAGATAAGTAGTAACGTAGATAGTATGATTAATGAGTTATGGTTGATGATGATGAGGACATCTCCTCAAGTGTATAAAAAGGTTATTTATAATTTTAGTGACGAATCCAGAACAGTGTTCATGAGTTAAAATATTTTAGGGTATACATGATAAAATCTTTGTAGAATGATGAATAGGAATAATACCGTAATATACAAGAGTGTATAAGTAGTATAAAAGTTTGTGAATTATAGGCAGGATAAGTGGTCATGGTGCTAATTAATAATCGTATAGGTAGAATATGCAAAGGGACTAAGTCTTGAGTGTAGCTAGGGTCCTTATACATATGAGGGTTAATTGTATGTTTACTCATATATCTATATGTTGATTTATTATGATGGTAGTGAGACTATATGGTCTGGAATAAGTTATAAGCAGTTATAATATATAATATATATAATAGAATTCTTCTTTCCGATCAAATTCATTTGATATTATAATTTATGAATCACGCCATTCTTCATAAACGTGCTGGTATGTGAAAAGAATAATAAAGTGATATTAGGATCTTTATAAAGGTAATATTAGAGAATTGAGTGTGAAGAAAGGGGTAATATAGTAGAAAATAAAATGAAAGTATGTTGATAAGTATTAGGATTATAATATGGTTAATTAGTGTAAATAAGGATGATAATTAGAAAGGTTGAGAGTTTTAGGTTATAGCGGTTATAATGTAAGTTTGAGATTGAGTGTTGGGAAATATACGAACTAGTGACCTGGGAGAACGAAGAGAAAAGTGGAAATTAGAGTCGGTGAATATACGACATAGTTCTGAAGTGAGAGAAATGTGGGAGTTTTAGGCAGAGGGTGAAGAATAAAGTGCATAGATTAGGAGATAATTGGCGAGGTATAGTTATTAGTATTGGGGGCATGTGTTGGACCCATACTGTGGCACAGGGATGAACCCTTTCATTATGAACGATTATACCCATAAGTGGAGGGTTATCGTCGCTAGTGATCTCCAATGAGCTCTATAGGTTGGATATTATTCTGTATCTGTAGAACAGAGACTCTTCAGCTTTAAATTAATGGTAAGAGGTGAGTAGCGTTATAAGGCTGGGCATTATTCATTTATCACGTGGTACATGTCTACTTACCTACTGCTTTTTACTTTTCCGATTGACTTATTATGATACCATTCACCTTATACACTACCTACAATCTTTTATGGGGCAAGAGGATATAGAGTGAAGAATAATAAAGATATAAAGAAAGAATTAGAGATATATATATAATATATATATATATATATAAATTATATTAATATATATATATATATATTATATATATATATATAATAATTAATATATATTAATATATATAATATATATATTAATATATAATATAATATATTATATATATATATATATTAAAATAATTTATATATTAATTTCATATACATATTAATATATGGCATATATAATATTATCATATATATATTAATATATATCAAGTAAATAATATAGGAGGTAGTGAAAACCGTAAAGTACTTCATATACGGTAACTTTTAATAGAGTTTTTATTTATTTTTATATTTATAATGAATATCATTATCAAAATAATAATAATCCAAATTTGAAGTTACTATATTTAATAGTTTTTTATCACATTAAAATTTAAGGGTTAATGTTGTAAATAATGAAAATAAAATATTTAAAAAGTGTGTGTTGTGGTTTGTAATATAAGAATGTCCGACATTATTCTCTCTTAAAGAGAAATGTAATTTATTAGGTGAGTAGAAAAACGGTCTTTAAAAATATTAATTATAGTCTGTTAGCTTGTCCAATATAACTATAAATTATTTTAAATAATTAAGTTATAAATATGCTGAGTTGCTATTTTATAAATATTAATGTTTAAATTAAAATATATTAAAGAATAATAATTTGGTATATAGAAAATAAGCTAATCAAAACTATAAAAATTGTTATTAATTTATAATTATCACTATTATTATCTAAATGTGATATTATTTTTAACAAAAATTGTTGTATAAATTATTTTCATAGTATTTATATGCTAAATTAATTATAGTATTAGAAAATATAAAGAATGAATAAATTATTTAATAATAAATTATCTAATATAATTAAATATAATATAATATTATATCAAATAATATAAACAAATAGGTCACTTTTATATAATAATATATAAATGTGATAAGTGAACCTTATGTAGCGACATTTTCACTATAACGTAAATCTTATTAGTTTGAGACCAATAATAATAAATATATTACATAATATATTAATATATAATTAATATGATTATAAAGACAGTTGAATCATTTAATATAATTTTTAAATTATTAATTTTCACTTTTTAACAAAAAGGCTATATATATATAACTCTATATTATATTATGAGTGGGTATATACCTATTTGATTAACGTATATATACAACATTATTCATGTAGATACTTATATGGGTATGCACGATATAAATAAATACTACAAGATATTCACATTTACATATTAAAATTAATCGTAGCACTACATATTTTTACTCTCTTAACATTAAAAGTGTGTTATCCAATATCACATATCAACTACATATTCAAAATAATCAAATATATTTTTATGCCCATTACTCTCTTTACAATTACCGCGCACCTACCATTTTAATATTTACGAAGTATGTACTATGTATGCACATTTCAATGTGAACTTGACCAAAAAAAATTTACAAATAGATTTTAATAATGAAAATCAATTTTTAATTAATTTTTAATAATAATAATAATAATAATAATAATAATAAAATCCAAAAATTTAAAATAAACAATAATGGGAATAATAATAATAATAGGGTGATTGGGTGACCTTAACAACAGAATATCCGCAATCTTTATATTCCGCCCAATCATATCAAATATAAACTGTATCACTTACAAATTATCAAAATGGACATTTCTTAAAAAATGATACATTCATTTCGAGATTTAGTGGACTAACACACTTTCTTTCTCTCTCATATTAGCGCTATCAAAATCTTATGTACACATACTATCAACACGCAAATAAGACTAGGAAATATAAACTCACAACCGATACATACAGAACCACTTAACAATAGCATAATTTTCTCACAACACTTCAGTTGTAGTTATACAGGTTTTTTGAGCCAATATAACCTTATTATCCCATAATGTAATCTCAACACTAAAATAAGATAATAACATATAACTTAAAAAAACAAACAATAATAGAACACTCTCTATCATTCAATAATAAGTTAGCTAAATAATATCATCATGTCACTACACATAATATAACTTTCAGTATACCATTCCCCACCATCAAGTCCCTCATTTACTAACCTTACGATCAAAATAAGGAGACCCCATGAAGTTTACTGTTATCAATCTAATAATAACTAAATTAAACATGTCTTTGAATCAAATGATATCAACACAAAAACTATACCCATACACTTTAAGCAAATATATACATCGGAATTATTATAGATAAAAATACATCATTATATATTACCTCATCAAAACCCACCAAAATTAAAAAAGTAATCCAAAAGTATGCGATTCTTTGGACTGAAAAACTTGGACACGTTTATTAATTATACCTACTTACTCTCTCTCTCTAGTTTCTCAGTATGTCAAATTAATTACTTATTGAATTAAAGTTGTACACTATTTATTCATTTGTGTTAGAGAGAATAATTATCTAATAAACAGATAATAAAGTCACAAGAATATTCCAATTATTATGATATCTATTCCTTCTCCTTCTTCTTCGGCTCAAATAAATAAATTGAAAATAACATATAATCATAACAATAAAAATTTGTTTAGACATAGTTACATATGCAATCTTTCTTCAATATTCTCCCACTTCGATTGGTAGTTCTAGAATCTGACTCAATATATTTACCTAATGTGTATAGAGAAAATTTTTACTTGAGTTTTCTAAAATTAAAATGTTCATGGTTCTCACATATTTTATAGCATACATCGATATATAATGATTAGCATGTTTTTATCCACAACTCTATTTTATTGTTTCATTCGTGTGTGCTATTCTTCATCAGTTGTAGCTTGTGTGACAGTACGCTCGCAAGTGTTGGTATGTACAGCATATACGTGGTTTGCAGTTACATTATTTTTAAAGAAAAAAAAAGAGTAAACTTTAAAATTCCTGTTAATAACCGTTATCTTCTACTAAGACTGTGAAAAAAACTATAACATCCTCTAGAGAGCAATAATAACTAGAAATATATAATTCTCACTAAAGTGATAACATTAGTTCTATCAAAAAAACGCGAATAAAGCTATTAACAGTGTCTTTGTGACCTTTTCTGTAACCACTAATGATTCTATCTATTGAGATTAACAATATTTTTGTGTCACGATTGTGTACCACATTTCTTATTCGTCATTTAATTATTTATGGAAAAGTATTATTATCTATGCCTATAAAACAATACTAAAGTGGATCAGTAAGACAACATCATTTGAAACAAGCACTTCTTGTATATGAGTCACTCACTACAATTTCTTTTTCTGCTCACACAACTAGACTAACTCACACAATTATATAATTGTTCCTATAACACTCTATATTCATAAACGCTTTAAACACACACTCACAATCTTCTAGTCTTAATAAATCCCTATACTCTACTAATTGATTTAAAATACACAGTGATTTACACAATCCCTTGGTTTACATTGGACACACTAAAACCTCACTTTACACGCGGCCATTTAAATTCCTATTGGTTGTATGACATTTATTTTATCTTATATATGCAACATATTTATTACAACTCTATTCAATTCTATCACATTAAAACTACAATAAATCGATTTCTTATTTTAATAATAAACCCCTCTCATCCTACAATATATACTTCATTAAATCAGAGATACAACCAGAACACTAACTTCACTATGAAATAATACCAAATCAAATTAACCGTTAGCCTCAAGAACGCAATAACTCTAATACTTCTTTACTCAAACAAGAGAAATATCCATATAACCAAAAAATATAATATACAAGAATCCTTTTTAATATAAAATAACTCTCTAATAGACCTACACTATACCTACCAAAACCGGCAATCCCTATATAGACGACATCATAAACTTCCATTTAAAAAAGTCTTAAAAAACTCAAAAACTACTTAAAAAGTTAAATATTAATATAAATATTTTATTTCCTTATTCACATTATTAGATACTGTTCTATACCTTAGTTAGCTGTTAGATGACCGGAGTATTTGAAATTCAATAAACAATATCTTTCTATTCACATAAATATATTTAAATTATTACTAGATTTTTCTAGAGGATAATGAATAGTCACCTCGACCCGGGTACTGAATAATGCATACCAAACGAAAAATAAGATTTTCAGATCATATTTCGAAGCTATAATACAAATATATTAATGATTACTATTATAGTTATTAAGAATGCTATTAAAACATAGTCGTTACAATGAGATATACTCTTATAAAGAGTCCGAGCATACATATATCTAAAAACAATAGTTTGTTTGCGCGCTTTCTTTATATTTTTTGGTAGGCCTTCTTTCTATGCGCAGGGAAAACTATAATTAAGTTGATAGATATAATTTAACTACCTATGCAGTATATTGTACCATAGATCCGCCAAGGCTTATAATGTGAATAAGAACGAAGGTGATTCACTGGGTTAAATTATGTTGTGATGAGTATCTCACTAATAAGTTCATTGTTTTTAAAGTCAGTTATATTATAATAAAACTATATAATTATATTAATTTACACAAATGGTCTTAAATAATTTCTTTGAAGTCTTTTTTACAAACAAATTGATGCACATTATAAGTTAATATTTTCAAAAAATATATTTTTAAAAATGCTACAAAATTCAACTAGGCAATGGTAACTCACTTAATTTTTAACTGTTAAAACCCTATCAGAATGTTTATCAAAATGTTTATCAGAATGTTTATGAAAGGCATGTTATATGATAATGTATTATCTTTAATAAATCGTTATTTTATTTATTTTTAATTTAATACTCACTACATTTATAATCTATAAACTTTTATTTGATATTTTATATTAATATAGAAAAATTACCTGATTTTTTATAGCTGTTATGTATTTTAAAAAATTACACACAATGAGAAAATTATAGTACTCGTCTACAGACACGATGGTTGGGATGAGTTGCACTCTCAATGCTCACCACCTGTTGTGTCTGCTGCTACCATCGCGTGTTTTGAATGCAACATCATAATAAAACTTTGCTATATTTTCATAAGGAAAACATATTTCCAATTAGAAGCGCTGTTCATCAGATTGGTGTGAGTGATCACAAGGGGAGGATTCTGACAGTTCTGACAAGACTAACCCATGATTTCGTGCCATCAGGATGTATCTTAAGCACGCCTTCTTTTTTAGTCCTCAAAACAGTGAGGGAGAGTGAGCCAATCCCATGAACCACTCGTTATTGTCAGAAAAACTGTTCTAAAACTATGAAGTTTATTTTTCAGATCAATTAGGGTTATGTTAAAAAAGCTTCACAATCCAAATGACTTATATAGTAAAGATACGTATCAGAACTATTAACAAAGATGTACTCTGAGTATTCATTTTTCTGAGTTGAGCAGAATCTGTTAATTCATAAACATTAAATTTATTATATTATTGTTTTATGTCTAGATAAATTGCATGACTGTGAGAAACTTCAATTCATTATAACTTTTTAATAATAATGATATTACTATTTCGTTATTTTGGAACAATTATATTTGAGATAACTACAATTGAAAATGAATTTAATAGGTCTTAGTTGCTCACTTGGCTCGTTCAGATTTTTTAATTATATCCAACCTAACTATACTCTGATTATGTACCTTTGAGTAAGGTATTCTTGACTACCTGGTAAAGGTATCTGAAGCACAGAGACTTAACATCTAAATGTAATATAGTGTAGGTTATGACAAGAGAGAGAGTTAATCTAAGTTCCAGAAATAGGACTTTGCCTCTTTAAACGGTATCGGGTTTTGTTATTCTATAGTAAAAACACTCTGTAGTTATATTAAATATTTGACTAACTACTATATGACATATATTATCCGAAGCTTGTGACTAATATAACAATTATTATATATTTACTTAAAAAACCTAACTTAACTATTAACTTTTATCCAAAAATACAGAAATTATTATATTTTTAATAATCATTATATAGAAATTTTATTATTTTACTAAGTAAATAATAATACTATATGATGTGAGTACCTGTGTATATATACTATATACTACTATATCTAAATAGATATATATTATATTTATAAATATTATATTAATATATATAATTATATATATATCATATTTAATATAATATATAAATATATTAATTAATTAATATATAATATATATATATATATTATATATAAATTATATTAATATATTAATTATATTATATAATAATAAATACTTTAGTACCTCATCAGCCAGGAGTATCAGACTCAATACTACAAATTAAATT
Source organism: Trachelipus rathkii (assembly GCA_015478945.1). NCBI lineage: Eukaryota > Metazoa > Arthropoda > Malacostraca > Isopoda > Trachelipodidae > Trachelipus > Trachelipus rathkii. The sequence goes on from JABUQX010027943.1 coordinate 13,259, forward strand.
ATGACTTATCGCTAAATACATAATAACATAATACACATATATATATATAAACTCATTTATAGCGTACCAGTTTAGAGATCTGATACTCAACTCAGGTAATTTTCTATAAGTAATTTCTATAATATATAATATTAATATATAATATATATATATTATAATATATTAATATATTATATAATTTAATAAATCTATATATAATTAAAATTTAAATATATATATATTTTTTATATAAAATATAATATTAATATATATATATATATATTAATATATATATATATATATATATATATATATATTTAATATATATATATTTAATACAATAAAAAAATATTCCTAATATATTATACCTATTATTATTGATATCACTAGCTGAATTTTTTGGCTCGCCTCTAAAAATCGATTCGTATATAAATTAGTAGATTGTACGATTATCAAAAAAATATTAATGCAGTTGAAGATAATTATTAGCTCCAAGAAAATCTCTAGATATAATTTTATTATATGCCGATATGGATAGTTCATATTCTTTTCCTAAAAGAATAATAGATTTAAAATAAAATAGAAACACTATTTATATAAAATTAAAATTAAGACCTTATATTGTTGGTTGTGATAATGTAAATCAAAAATAATAAAAAAAAGAAAAATTAAACAAATCAAATTATGGAAGAATAAAAAAACATTCATATAGAATTTTTTAATACCAGTGTCTATGTGATATTGAATTCAAAATGTTTATTACAATCTATATTATATTACTAACATCTACTTTACAATTCCCAATCGAACATTATCATGATGTTGATGAACTGACATCTTAATATTAATAAGTCCTAACCTATTGTGTAGAATTACGGTGGTAGTAGTATACAGTGATAATGGGTTCTGGGGAGTCGTTACTAGAATTTTTGTTTTTATTTTGAAATAAAGTCTACATGGTGGGAAATTATTTTGTACTGAATAGGATGTGAGTTATTAGGTTGTAGCAGGGCTACGATTTATTTTTTATTATTTATTTCCAAATTGTCGTAATATATTATTAAGTATACCTTATTAATTTATTATTATCATATTATTTATTATGATTATTATTTATTAATATATCTTTATATTTATTACTATTATATATATAATTTATTATTATTTTATAGTTATTATTATTATGATCCATTATATTATATTAATTAATCAATATATTGAGTGTAGGAATGAATGTCGTATTCTTGCCAGACTAATAATTATTATCCATAATATATTATTATTAATTTATATGGCTAGTTGAAGATAATTATTAATTCCTATTTATTATCACTGTGACATGATGTGATATTATCTATTATTAATTCAGATATATTCCGATTATTAGATATTAATACCTCGAAATATTGTATTAATTATAATTAATTTATTAATATATCTATTAAAATATCTGCATAAATGTTATTAATTAATAATTATAGTAAGAATCCTAAGAATTGGAATTCATAATATTAACTAAGTATACCTTGTGCATAATATATATTACTGTGATTATTATTAGCACTCTACATTAATTAAATCTTTAATAACAAGTCAGAGTTCATTTATAGTCTAAAAATCACTCTCAATTGATGTATTATTTAAAAGTAAACTATAAAAGCTCTAGTACAATTACCCTCTATGTTAAGTTTGTCCTATTAATTAATTAAATGTCTTTGTTATTTATTTATTATTGAAATATATTTTTTATTATATAAAATATGTAAATATAATATGAATCAACTCATTAATTGAAAATTATTTATCTCAATCTGACTTAGACTCTAAATTAAAGATCTAAATTACATAAATAAGTTATTAAATGTCAGACATCTTATCATATTATTTTACTTCCATATAAATTATTTATTACTCTCAACGTATACTATAATACATTGTTTCGAAGGTTAATTTCATCTCCATGCTTCACTTATATTATTATTTATAATCATTATTATTAATTATTATTAATTATTATTATTTCGATATTTCTTATTATGCTTATTTCCATTGTTATCTTGATTGATTAAATTGTTTAATTTATATTATCCATATTATTATTGTCATTTTATTTTTTTACTAGATTATTTGGATTATTTTTTAAATTTTTATAAAATTATTATCTTTTTTATATTCTTAGTTCTATTAAAATTTATTAAATTATTATTATTTATTTTATATATATTATTATATATTACACTAATAATAAAATAATAAAATTATATTTATAACTCATATATACTGATATAAAATTAAGACAATAATAGTTATAAGAGACTAATCTGACTTATAATATAATTACTTCTTATATTTTATTTACTTTCTAGTGCTAAGGGTTTTTCCTTTCTATCTTCAATTTTATTCAACTTTAAGTATCAATCAAATATTTAATCTATTAAATCAAGTAATTATTAAATCTTCTCTCTCTTATATCTTCTCATATATTTGTAATTCATTCATAAGAGCTAATGGGGTAGTAAGGTTAGTGTAAGCATAATTCTAATACTGAATTATATTTGAGAATAAATGCAGTATGAAATAACTATCTTTAATATTTGACTCAATAGCTCGAGGAAAAGTAAAGTATTTCAGTCTACCGCCCCTCTGTACCATTAATTAGTCGACAGTTGAAAAAACTACGTGCGGTCTAAGCACAAACAATCATAACAATATCCTCATAGAGCTAAATTACAATTAATTATTGTACACGAAAAGACGCCCAGTTTTAATGATCAGGACGACACGCGCGCATCTTGGCCATTACATATCAGGTATAACCTTCTCGAGTATTGCTATGTTAGATCGAGAGGTTCACATATTAAGTAATGGGGAGTATTCATTTACCTACTGCTTTCTAGAACCAATAGAGATGTTTGTCTATATAACAATAGATCTCTCACATTAAGTTCCTTAAAAAGTTCTTTTAAAAGGTTTCTTTAAAAAACTCCTATTACAAAACAAAGTTTCACTCATATAATTGCACTCGCTTGTTATGGGTGAAAAGGTTCAAGATCATCTTCCCATAACCTTAACTATACCTATATTTGGCGCTCTGGGGGAGAGAGTTCCAGTCAACATGCAGATTAATTATCCACATTACCCCTCACTTCTAATTCTCTATTTATAATATCTCATTATCAATAACATTCGTGTTACTTAGACTTATCAATATCCACTTTTATCCTTTCGAGTACTCATTAGTATATATATACAGCTGGTCGGTTACCCAATCAACAACTCGAGCTCACTCATAAAAATATATAACCAATTATTACGACTTACAATCACTAAGTACGATCATATCTAATTATCTATACTCATTTACCAACATGACCTATAACCTATATATATACTATATTATATATATATATATCAACAAATATACATTATCGACTTTAAACATTATCATCTATATCATTTACATATATATATACCTTATTTTCATCACATATGTAACTATGAAAACTAATACTATCAAACATTAACTTTACAATTTTTTCTATTCATATATATTCATCATTCCAGCCTTATATTACAGTTACACAATATATAGTATATATATATATTATAATACCACACATACCTCTATCTTATATAAATTAAGTTCATTATTATTATACTAATATTATATTATATAATTCTCCTACAATTATAGAATATCATCACATGAATTGTCCTAACTGACACATTGACCTTAGATCTATACTTCTTAATTCCATACCTAATTAAGGTCTACTACTAACTAATATAGAATTAATATTAACCTATCAGGTATAACAACATAAATACCCTCATTATATGAGGCCCTAAGCACATATATATATACTCTAAGACTTAGTTCACCTTTACATTATATCACACTCAATAGATCTTTAATTGCACCAGCCTAACCTTTACCTACTGCCTATTACACCATTAACTTTCCTACTAACTATATACTTATATATATATAAACACTCTGCATAATCGAGGCTCGTGGGTCCACCGATCCTCGTTTCATCCTATCCAACAATACCTAAATATTTTAAACTCAGACACTTGTTTCCAGCTGCTCACCCATCTAACATAACTTTCACACTGCATGGCTGTCCCTCGCTACTACTCACCACACCTTCACTTAACAACGACGAAACTTTAACATTTTTTTTCTTACGATGTTAAATCTGGTTAGCAAAACAGACACCCGTTTATTCTTTCTTACTCTCGTCAAACCCCTGGCAACAAATTGTCATATCTACCAATCTTCCCGTTTCTAAACTTTTTTTCTCGTCAGCACGTTTAGATTATTATTTTTGTGTACTTGTATCATTTATGAAACTGTTCTGAGAAAAGAGTTCCATTTATGGACCACGTTATGGCTCCCAAAGCTTGCAGGCAAGGCCCCCGCACAAAGAGATGACACTGGCATAAAGAAAAATCATTTTGTACTGTATAAATAAAGCCCATTAAAATCTATTATCTATAAGGAGATACAAAAAAGAAAAGGAGAAGAGGAAGGAAAAGTTACATAGCATTTACATACTATTAAAGTATAATTGAAAGTACATGTATTTAAATATATATATACTCTAATATGAATACATACAGGAGTCTCTTCAAAGGCTATGTCCATTATGAATTCTTTCGTTAATGATATTTTCATTACTTCGAGATGAATATATTAGTACTGCTACTATATATATATATATAATTATTATAGAGGCTTCCGCCTAGCTTCACTGACATATATAACAACAAGAAGTATTAGACTCAATTACATCTAATATCACGTGAGATAAATTCTCAAATACTGTACTGTAGAGGAGCTTTATTATGCTATACCCTGGAGGATAATTAGTCACAAAGTACGCAGATTTCTATAGATAAGGATCTAAAGAGTATTATACCAAAATAATACACTTATTTATCCAAGTTAAATGTCTAGTACTAATTGGCTTAGTCTCATTAATTAATATATATTACTATATTATATATATATATAATTATATTATATATATTATATATATATATATATATATATATATATATATATATATATATATATATATAAAGTAGATAACTAAGGGTGAAATTAGTTGAATCTTTAAATTAATAATGTAAATATATTAATTGATAGGTTTATATGCATTTTATGTATATGGATTAGAATAATGATATGTGATAGTAGAGTATAAGTGTGAGGGGAGCTAACCTATCTAAAAAATTCAGACATTATCATATTGGTCAAAGTTATTATAGTAAATGTAAGTGAGATAGTGTAAATGTATGTATGGTGAATGTATTTTTGTTAATAGATAAGCTAGGAGAAGTCGATAAAGAGTGGTATTATATATGGGTATGTACGTTCCATTCGCACACACGCCAAGGATGCAGCGAGAGTGGGTGAGTATCTGGAGAAACGACATTTGAAGATAGTGGGCAAATTTGTCATGGATATCCAACGTCAGAGGATGTCACACATTACTATGGTTTCGGAAAATACATGAATCAGCAATGGGAGCGGGTGGTTTATTTGAATGTGAAGGAGGGTTATGGTAAAAGAATTTGTGATAACACTAAGCGTTTGTAGAGGTACACTTACAGTTCCGCAAGAGTGTGATAATGGAGGATAGGCACTAAATAGTATCCTCACATTATAATAAAGTGATATCAGGGAAAACGTGGGATACACTGTAGCATATTATATAGGGAAATTATAGTATTTATTAGAGTGTTTATAGGGAAATATATGCTGGTTAATTTTGTGATTCGAAAGAGTGCGGTTCGAAATTGATTGAAATGAACTGTGAATTGTAACGACAAAGGTGCGCTTTAGAAGTGGTAAGAAGGATGTGTGGAATCAAATCTTATTACATAGAAGCAAATGATATTGATGAGATAAAATTGAGGGAGAAGAAAGAAGAATTTAGCATTTAAGGTTATTTATATGGTAATTTGCATAGCGGCGTAATAATAGGATTAAATTAGAGGTTAAAATAGCTTCATTAATGGCTAGAGTGTATTTAGTGATATATATATGGGTATGTTGGTGGTAGCTTCTTGTAAGTGGAATCATAAAGATAATTGTATGACGATAGTAGAAGTACGTGTGTAAGAACTAAAAATGAGTTGAAAGTGATTGTGAGGTTAATATTAATATATAAGCGGAGTGAGGTCAAAAGTTGTTAAAATTTTAATAATCATATTTTGTTAAATTCAATTTAGTAATATATATATATACATGAATGAGGTTAATAATAGATAATAAAATTAAGATGGTGGGTAGGTGGCATCGGATGTTGTTATAATAATGGAGAATGAAATGAAGAGTGGAGGTGATGCCCTACCTATTATTATCGGTATGTATTTTGAGTTTTATTGTGTGGTGAGCGAAATCTGAAGAGAGTTGTAAGATGAGATTTGGTAGTGAAGAATATATATTATTGACATGTAGTGTGTATAGAATGGAAGTAATTATCGTGAAAAAATATATAAACTTTCGAGAAAAAGAGTTAGGTTATGGTTGTGAGTGTAGAATTAAGTCCCCTGGTGAGTGTATAATAAAGTATATAGTTAGATGGTTAGATGCAGACATGGTACAAGTGTCTGATTATAAAAATATATTTTGGATAATATAGTTTGAAGATTAGAAAAGCTTCGGCCGAAATACGGTGAGAACATTATTTAACGTCAATGGGTGAAATAGTAAAGAGATAGTGTGTGATTATGTGTAAGAACGTGGCTG
>JABUQX010027943.1:22500-35000 GCA_015478945.1 Trachelipus rathkii
TAATAATAATAATAATATGAATAATAAATAATAATAATAATAAATAATAAAATATAATATAAATAAATGAATAATAATATTAAAAGGACCCTTTTCAAAGTAGTTTCCCAATAAATACATATTTTATCAAAGAAAACTGTTAGATTTTTGGCATTTTTTTTATAATTGTTTAAGCTTTTTTCATATTTCAATTTTTATAAAGTAATTAATATATAGCAAAAGTAAGTAACTTTAATTGACTTATTTTTTGTAAAAAGAGTAAAAATTTAATATTGTATTTCACTTATTCTAATAATAATTTATGATTTATATTTTTTTTTAATTAATTATAATTATATTATCAAAGTCCGAGTTTGAACGAAAACTCGCTTCAAATAGAAAACTTCAGCGAAAAACCCAAGATGAGTTATGGCATGCTATATACAATTTACCATTTTTCTGCGCATTTGATTGGCGAAGAGATGTGAACATATATAATAATCTAATAATGTGTACTGCAATTAGGATCCGACAAATTTACAGATTTCCTGGGCATGTTATATTAATATTAATATCATTTTTATTATTGTCCTATGTTAAGGACTTTATATAGAAGCTGTTAAAAAGTAAAAGAAAATTATAAGATAAAATAGTAAGGTTTACATAAGCTAGTGTTGAGCAATTCACAGATATAATACTTACTATATAAATAATATTATTATATATATATATTATATATATATATATATATAATAATATATATAATATATATATATATATATATATATATATTATATATATATATATATATATATATAATATATATAATATATATAATGAAATGAAAATAATATGAAATTGATTCAAATAAATTCTTTTTTTTATCTCATCTGGTCAGTCATCTCCGCATCGATAAATACTGGGACGCTTCGCCACTGATAAATATATATATATATATATATATATATAATATAATATATATATATAAGAATTTATATTTAACACACACTTATAATATATATATATAAAATAATATATATTATAATAATATTGTAATAATTTACTTAACGGAGACAACTTAATACCTACAAATTATGAAATATATTGCATATATAAACGAAGTGTAAATAAAAGACCTATTCTAAAAAGTTAGAAAATGAATTAAAAAATTTGATTGTTTACAAATTAGAAAACCGATACAACTTTGAGTGGCGTTATGAATAAATGTTACATACGGGAGAACGCGTTTTTTGCGTCCGTCTTTCTGGTTGATAATTGTTCATAAATTTTGCAGAACTTTTGAAAAATATGTTAATCTGAAATTGATTTAGATTTATGTTTTTTTATTTACAATGTAAGAAATTAATTTATTCTAACCTAACCTAACTAACTACCTAATCACCTAACCTAACCTGACCTGACCTAACCTGACCTGACCTTGACCTGACCTGACCTGACCTGACCTGACCCCCCCAAAAAAATAATTTTCGCACCTAGAATATTTATTTATGTATCATAAAGGCTACCTGCGAATTTTTTTTTTTTTGATCCGACTCCCGTTCCGTGTCTCCGTTAAGTAACTTGTCCATATATATATATATGGAACTTGTCCTTTAAAAAGGATGTTAACCGATTATATATCGAACGAACGGATGTAAATTCCGATTTTTTTCTCGATTATTTTGAGAGCAATAATAGAGCGAAAAAATTAAAAATATTGTAGTTTTTTTTTTTTTAATTTTTTTAAACTAAAGGAATACCCAAGATTAAATCGCCAAGATGTCAAAGAGTCAGGGTCTCTCGGCCTCAGCGGGGGACGACGGCTCGAGCCCCTTAATAAAATAAATAAAAAATAAAAAATTTAAAACAAAAATTTAACATATAAAGAATTCGACGAAGATAATAAAACAACATGTGGCAACTTTTTCTCTTCTTCTATTGGAGTATTAAGTTTAACCACGATCACCTGTTGCAATGCTAGGATTAGAGTTTCAAGCGATATTTCGAAAATTGTATTTTTTATGGTTAACCATCCTTTTATAAGGGAAAGTGCCCTATATATAATCTATATATTTATATATATATATAATATTAAATATAATTATATATATATATATAATATATATATATAATATATTATATTATATAAATATAATATATATATATATATATATATATATATTATAAATATATATAATATATATATATATTATAATAGTTATATATATATTGGTTAAAATACCACAACACATCTTATTTTAATTTACCAGACTAGTTTCGATGAATAAACGTCTCCTATTATTCAAGGCTTGGACAATATAACAAAATTTTAAATAATTAAATGCTTAAAAAAATTACATGAAAGTTTATATATAAATAAATAAATATAGAGAAAATTATATTTGGACATAATATGGGAAAAAGTATCACACTAAGTGACAAAACTTATACTATCAGTATTAAATAATATTTCAGTTTGTAAAATTGGGAAAGAGCTTTGGAGCGTTGTGCCAAATATATAAGGATTCTAAAGAATGGAGATCAGATTCTATATCCAAAGTCTAAAATATTATAATTTGAAAATCCTGTATAGATTATTTTTCTAAGAAATGGAATTGACCGCAGAATAAAAGGGAAAGTGCAAATGTTTCCAAGTTCTATAGGGAGATACCTTTATGTTCACAGCAACGCGAATAGAAAGACATAATACGAGTATCTTTCCTAATGGTAGGTGAGCATCACAGTTACCAAGCACTTTGTAATTTGTATATACTGATGAGCGAAAAGGTAGAAGTTTATCTTCAACTTGAAACAGAATTACAAATTTTATTTTCGTTTGAAAAAGCTAATTTGAATTTGAAAATTTAATAATTATGAATTTAATTTTTTTTTTAATTCTGCGTTTAATTTTTAAACTCACTCTCCCTATAAAAGGTAATTTCATATACAGAATTTCTTTAGGTATAGTTAATTTAGTGCAAGATATTTGATGAAATTTTTAAACTGAAAGTTGTTTCCTGAATATGCTAGTCAATGATAAAACCTGGCTCCATTACCTTAGAAATAGCGATCTTTAGGATTCCAATTCATTCCGAAAGAATAATATATGAAAGATTGAGATACTGTTATGCTCTATCGAAAAGCGTTATTAAATAAATTAATTTTATAAACATGCGGGATAAATGAATTGCATTTAGTTGTTAATCCTGTGAATGTAGGTTTCCTATAAACGCTTGTGTACACAATTACATATATTTATTTACATAATCATTTAATATCAAGAAATGCCAAAAGGATCTCCTTCTTACAATATCCAACACTGTGAAATGAATAATTTTGTGTTTTTGAATTGTATAATTGTAAAACAAACATCAATTTCGTGTCTGGATTTAAAATGTAAAAAGGAGTCATCTGCATACCTTCTATGAAAAACCGGTTATTATTAATCCTGACCGCGTCAATCATTAAAGCCCAAATAGATTATACAAATAGTGTAATAGACTATTACTTAGAGTAAGCCCCAAAGGACTACCCATAGCAAACACCACCAACTTGCTTATAAAAATTTTCCATTAAATCAAAAATTACTATCTTTGTAGACTATGCATTACTAACATCCTCAAAACTTTGAATCTATCCAGACGTCTAAAGGATATATATATTATAATATATAATAAATATATAATATATTATATATATATATAATATAATATATATATATTATATATATATATAAAGTATATATATATATATATGTGTGGTGTGTGTGTGTGTGTGTGTGTTGTGTGTGTGGTGAGTGTTTAATAAACTATTTTTAACATACAATATAATTTTATAGTATTATATATATTATAATATAATATATATATATATAATATATATATAATTAAATTATATATATTTATATAATGAATAATAATATATATATATATTATAACTATATATATTCATATATTTTATATTATATATTATATATATATATATTATAAGTATATATATATATATATATATATATAATATTATAATATTATTATTATGATATTATATATATTATAGTTATAATATATATGGGTTATATATGTTATATAATAATTATTAATATATATATATAATATTTTATATATATATAATATATATATATATAAATATAATATATATATAAATATATATTATATATATAATATATATATTATATAATATACATATATATAATATATATATATATTAATATATATACATATATAATAATATATATAATATAATATATAATATTATATATATATATATATATAATATAAATATATATAATATATAATATATATATATAAATATATATATATATATATTATAATATATTATAGTATAATAATATATACATATTAATATATATATAATAAATAAAAAATATATATATATATAATATATATATAACATATAGTATATAATATAGATATATATATAATATAATGGTGTGTGGTGTGTAGTGTGTTTAAAACATTTTAATATATACTATTTATATATATATATATATAATAAAATAAATATATATATATATATATATATATATATATAATATAATATATATTATATTATATATATATATAATAATGTTTAAAAATTTTCAATTATATAATACATATATAATATATATATGTTTTTAACTTACTTTAATATATATATATATATAATATATATTATTATAATATATATATATATATATATATATATATATATATATATAAACATAGTATATATATATATATTTTAATAATAATATTAATATATATATATATATAATATAATATATAATTAATATATATTAAGTAATATATAGTATATATAATATAAATATATGAATATATATATATATATATATAAAAGGGTGAATCCAATATTAAAAATTATTTTGTCGAGAGAGTTGCGAGTATTCAAGTTCTTATTTTTAGTAAAGGTTAACAATTTTTCTATATTTTTTTGTTTTTTCAACTTGTACATATGTCAAGTATTAATCCTTGAACCGAAAAAAAAATTTTTTAAATTTTTTTTATATCTTTTAGTAAGAACAACTATAAGTTTAGCAATTCTTAATAACTGTTTCATTTTTGCTTAAAGACTTAAATATAAAAATAAATTTAATTTTAAAATATTGTTATTTATTTTTTTTTTTTTTGGACAAATTATTTGTATAGTAAAAATATTTATATTTGACTTATATTTTGAATTATTTTAAAAATAAGTTTAAGCGTCAAACTTTTTTGTTTTTTTTTTACTTTCTTTATTTTCGTTCATTTATTTTATTTATTTATTACACATAAATTTTATTTATCGTCCCATAAATTATAAGACTTTTGAAAAATCACATATTGTGATTTTTTGTTATCATTACATCTTGATCCCCACTATGAAAAATGTGTTGATTATTTTATTTCCAATCTGTTTTTTTAGAGAATATTTATTTCTATAAATAAAAATCAAAACTTTTTCTCCATTCAAGAAAAAATAATCCAAATGGAGCGCTGGCACATCTTATTTACTTCTAATCAAATTTATAAATTTCACGTCTTCAATAAAACTGTATTATGTTGTTATTTATTTAATCATTTATTTATCATTATTATAATTTTTTTCATTATTATTGGAAAGATAGGAAGAAGTGAATCTGATTTCCAAGTACCAAAACTATTGATAAAATTGCTCAAAAAAAACGCTTTCGATGGCAATCCCAAAGTACCAAATACTAATTTTAATTAGTATTACTATTAATATTTATTATTATTATAAAATATTACTACATTATAAATTATTATTATTATATTATTATTATTCATTATTATTAATTATTATTATTTTTTTTATTATTATTAATATATATTATTATTATTAATTATTATTATTATTATTATCAATTAATTATTATTAATTAATTATTATTATTATTATTATTATTATTATTATTAATTATTATTATTATTAATATTATTATTTTAATATTTTTTTTATTAAAACCGAACCCCCAAAAAGTCCTCATGGGGAGATGGTTTAGATTGATGGAAAGCTGGAAGAGGTGTCTGAGTTTAAATATTATTTAGGGTTTATAGTTGGATGGTTCAAGCACACGGCGACACGGATGATGCAGAGTGGTAGTAGGAAAGTATGTCATTGAAATGTATGAAGGTGGCTGGTGGCAATTAAATCGTTTGGTGAATGTAAAGGGACTAAGTTCTTGAGTGTGCTAGGGCTTTACATGAGGGTATGTTGTTTATAGTGTTATTCTATAGTAGTGAGACTAGGTCTGGAATAGAAGTATAGATCTAATTCAATGTGTTCAGATGACAATCTTAGGGTGTGCTAGGTGTGAGAAGAATTGATAAATTAGGAATGAACGTATTAGAGAAGTTGTGTGGTGTGAAGAAAGACCTTGGGACAGGGGGTAAATGAGAGAAAAATGAAAGTATGTTGAGATGGTTGGTCATGTGGAAAAGGATGAATGATAGTCGGCGGGTTAAGATGTATAGTGTGGGAGTGTGTTGGGAACCGCAGTTAACGTGCTCTACGATCTAGGAGCTGATATTTGGTGATCTGGGAGACCGAGGAAAAGTGGATTGAGTCAGTAAACGAATGTTTGAAGGAGAGAAATGTGAGTTTGGTAGAGGCGAGAAGAAAGGTGTATAACAGGAGTGAATGGCGGGGTTTTGTGTGAGGGTATGGTTGTGGCCCACCTGGGCCAAGGGATGAACCCTTACATTGACGATCTACCATAGTGAGGGACTGAGGGTCCATCGCGGTCGCATGAAGCTCTGGGGTGGATTTTTTTTTGGCTGCGACGAGTTCTCACTTAATTAATGGTACAGGGGGGCGGTAAGGCTGGGCTTTCTTTTCGACTTTTGTCATATTCTTCTACTGCTTTTCTTTTCCGATGCATGCTACACACCTTACTCCCAATCTTGGGAAATAAAAAGGAAGAAGAAGAAGAAGAAATAATTACTAAATGAATGCATAAAATAGAAGAAATATATATATGGAAGTATATAACAGTTCTTATAACTATATAATATATTTTTTTTAAATTGGCTTTTAAAATATAGTTTTATTAGCAGATCCAAGAATAAAAATTAAAAAACCAAATCTGAAGGCAATATGGAATAACATTTTAAGCTTGCGTATGAGCTTAAGAAATGAGATAGGATGGCTGGGATTTCGAACATGTTTTAGTACGTGGTTTGGGAATAGGTTCACGGTCTTTTTGTTTGATCTTTTGCTGCCAGTGGATATTCCTGGTGTTCTTTTTTTCTTTTTTAAAAATTTTTATTTAGCATTTTAGCTTTAAGTTAATACTGGACAACTACGAGGGTAATTGTACTAGAGCTTTTATAGTTTACTTTTACGTGTTTAGCTATGACCTGCTGTTTAAGATTTATTAAGTGCCCGATTATTAGCCAGGTCTAGTTTATTATGATTCCATGCGTAGGATCTCTTATTACTTAAGGCTTTATAGATTAATTTACTTAGATCGAGGTTATCCTTACCGATATCGAAAAGACCTCGTCGTGAACTGGAAAATTTCTCCCTCTTATTTTGGTATTAGTCTGGCAGAACCGCTTCATCCCCCATTTTTTGTTAAAATGGTAGCATAGACTAAAAAAATTATAATGAAGAATAAAAACAAAAATGGGTAGCGTCTTTAGGAAAAAAAGTTAGCCTCGAAGCTTAGAAAAATCCCATGGCTTTTCTTATTCTGCCACTATCCCGATCACGGTAGATGTGGAGCAGTTCACACTTGAGTTCAGGTAAATATTGTATTAAAACTATAAACATTTAATTTACACAAATGGTATTAAAAATTCTTTGAAGTTTTTTTTACAAATTTACGTACATTTTAATTTTTTTTTTATACATTTTTAATTTTATATTTTTGATAAATATATAAAAAATAAGGCTGCAAAAATTTTAAATGGCTAAATTTCTCATTTTTTTAGGGATATCACTATCCATGCTTTTTTCTGATTTTTTATATATCAACTGCATTAATATTTTTTTGATAATCGATACATCTACAATATTATATACGAATCGATTTTCTAGACAAAATATATATATATATATATATATATATATAGAGCTTATATATATATATATATATATATATATTTAATTATATATATATTTATATATAGAGGTTAAAATACAGTTTTTTTGATCAGGACTCACTGGCGCGCATGAGTGTTTGTGGTAATTTGTTTCAGCGAAGCAGATTGGTTTGAAAAAGGTCCGTACTCCTGGCTGATGGCTAAAGGTTTATATATATATATATATTATTATTATTATATATATATATATTATATTATTATATATATATATATTATATAATATATAATATATTAACCGTATAGGTATAGCAACAGGCCTAATGTTTCATTTGAGTGTTGAAATTTCTAGTTTAAATAAAACTCTATAGGTTAAGTTAAGTTAGTTTAAGTTAGGTTTTTTAAAGAAAATTTGTTTAGGTCACAAGCTTCCTGGGACAATTATGTCAGCAAGCTAGCCATTAAAAAACCAATTTTCCTTAAAAAAAGCCTAACAACTTTTTCTGAACTTAGAAATTTTTTTTCAGAAATATGTGGAGTCGTCTATACCTTACCATATATATATAGATATATATTATATATATATATATATATATATATATATATATATATATTATGATATATATATATTATATATATATATATATATAATATATATATATAAGTCTCATTTATTGATTTATAAACTAATGAATACCATAGAGTAGACCGCATAGATATCAGTTGTCTGGGTCTCTCGGCCTCTAGGTGGACAACGGGGGGAACTTCATCCCTCCCTTTGTCCCCCATCTGCTTGAACCTTCTAATGGAAATGTTTCCTTGAAATTCAATTTTTTAGGGGCTCAAGCCGATGGGGGACAGAGGGGGGATGAAGTTCCCCCCCATCGTCCTGCAAGTTTTGGTAATTTTAAAAAAATGTTATATTCACTTTGTCTATAATATCAAAAAGTTGATAATGGGTAAAAAAAAAAACGATTATAAGAAAACATTATCGATATCGATTTATTGATAATCTGAAACATTTTGATAGTGATTCTTCAACCCTACATGAATGAAACAAAGCCAAAAAGTTGAATTTTGTAGCATTTTTAAAAATATATTTTTTGAAAATATTAACTTATAATGTGCATCAATTTGTTTGTAAAAAAGACTTCAAAGAATATTTTAAGACCATTTGTGTAAATTAAATATTTATAGTTTTAATATACTACTTAACATGAACTTTAGTGTGAACTGCACCACAATTACCCAGATCACCTTCGTCTTATCACATTATAAGCCTTGGGCGACTATGCAAACTGCAGGGTAAATTTATCACACTTTAGGGCCTAAAAGGCCAAACAAAGACGAACAAATTTTTAAAAGTATCGGACATAATGGTAATCATGGAGTTTAATAGATTCTTACCAAATATCAATATTTTTTTCCAATAAGCATTTTTTATATATATATATTATATATATATATATATATATATATATATATATATATATATATATATATATATATATATATATATATATATATATATATATATATATATATATATATATATATCTTTGGTAAAGGTAACTCTTCTTACTTATCGTATGATTGTAGATTTCATTGTATATCGATTATATTTTGATAAAGGTTATAAAAAAAAATTATTTTAATGTGAATAGAATGAATAGAAGTTAAATTTAAAAGAAAATAAAAAACACCAAAAAATGAGCGAAAAGTAGCTTCACTTTTTTTTACAAAAAAATTAAACTATAAATTTATATTAGAACGCATAAATTATTAGCATTTAGCAGAAAAGAATGTAAGTGACATATACAAAATTTGTTCAAGTGCCTGATCACTTTTAAGTTTTTTTGCAATATTTCCAATTAATTATGACGAATAAGAAATGTAACACATACAATATTGAATGTGACATTATGAAAAAAGGCAAAAAGTTCTTTTTCCTTTGTGAAACATGTACACATGAATTTTCAGTTTCTCCTAAAGGATGTTTGTTTTCACAGTCTAGATAAACGTATAGCTATATATATACTTTCCTTTTATTTACGTACTTACGGAAACCTAAGCCAACCCAACCTCACCCTTACGTAACAAGCAAATTTAAGAAAATAACAATGTAAGCTAACTAAACATTACCCAAATAAAGCCAATGAACATTTAATTTTAATATAAAATTTTCTCTTAATAGGTCAAGTTTTCAATACCATCAAGAGAATATTCAAAAAAGCATCTACTGGCATATTTTGCTTCTTTTTTATTTTTCAAGTTATATGGGAAAAGTGACAAAAGATTTATTAAATTTCTGGACTTTATTCTTAAGTATTTCCCGTAATGTGATATACTAATATATATATAATATATATATATATATATATATATATATATATATATATAGTATATATATATATATATATATATATATATATATGCGTCGGGCGGGGTGACCGGGCCCGCCTCTTTATATAAAAATAAACTTATATAAAAATGTCCATTTTTTTTTAGTTTTTATTATTTTATTTTAGTTTTTATGTATGGTAAGGACCTATAAGACATTGTGAAGGTTTTCTTATACCTATCTTTCTTTTCTATCTAGTTTAAGGATAAAAAAAAGTGCAAATCAATATGCTGTATCATTTTTTTAAAGAAATGTGCTTACATACTGGTAATATAAAGTACAATATAAAGTACCTTTTTTGTTATGTTTAAATATTATTATTATTATGTATTATTATTGTTTATTAATTATTATTATTATTATTATGTATTACTTATTATTATTAAAATTATTAAAAGAACGATTACTTTGTGATCGAGGATATGAATCTGTTTTGTTCCAAGTTTTTCACATTGAAATGTGCATACATAAGTACATACTCGTAATATAAAGTGCCTATTTTGTTAAAAAGGTGCAAATATTATTATTATTATTAATATTAAAAATTATTAAAATTGATTGTCATAATTTAAATTATACTGTAAATTTTTTTTTTTCGTCAACAAGTTCACCATGAAATGTGCGTAATAGGCCCACTCCATAATAATAAAAGTGCATTTTTTGTTAAAAGTGAAAATATTATTAAAAAATTATTAAATATTGATTGTCATAATTTAAATTATAAAATTGTAAATTTTTTACGGTTACAAGTTACGTGAAATGTGCGCACATAGGCCTACTCGTAATATAAAGAGAAAAACCGGTGAAAAGTGTATATTATTATTATTAGTAGAAATTGTAGTTTAAAATTGTTTGTTCGTATTGTCTTTTTGTTTTCAATGCTTATTTATGCATAAAACTATGGAAAAATAAAATTTCAAACATTTTGTATAAAAATCAACGATGGTCTTGCAAAATGTTTTAATAAAAGTATAACTTCTAGAGCTTGTGCTTTTTCTAACCAGCTAAGTATTAATTTCTATAACATTATTATAAATCGTATTTAGCATTTTAACTATAATTTAATGATTTTAGTTTTGGACCCAAGCAGTCAGACAGTTATATAATATTTAATGACCGTTTTTCCCTAAATTCATTTTTTTGAAAAAAATGGAATTTTCAAAAAAAATTTTTAAATATTTATTTTCATATTTAAACATTAAGGAAACTCTAAATGTGAGAAAAAACTATTAAGTATAAGATGTAACTTAAAATTTTGATTTTTCATGATTCATTAAAAAAAAAAAAACGCGAATTTTTGACCGGTTTTTCCCCCATTTTACTGTTATATTATATATATAATATATATATAATATAATATATATATATATAAAATTAAATTAATTAAAATATATATATATATATATATATATATAAGTATATATATATATATATAATATATATATTATATTTTTCTTTCTTCTTTCTTCACCTTCCTCTTTGCCCAAGATTGGGGGTAACGGTGCTGTACAAGCATCGGAAAAGAAAAGCAGTAGGAGAACATGACAAACGTTGAAAAAAGAAAGCGCAGCCTTATACCGCCCCCATCCTTTACATTAATTATGTGAGAAGCTCGTCACAGACAGAAAATCCACCCTAGAGCATCATGGGACCCGGGCGGACCCTCACTATGGTAAAATGTCCAATGTAAAGGGTTCATTACCCTGGCCCAGGTGGGGGCCACAACATGCCCCCCATACAAAGCCCCGCCATTCTCTCCTATCATGCACCTTTATTCTCACCTCTGCCAAACCCCACATTTCTCTCCTTCAGACATTCGTTCACGCGACTCAATCCACTTTCTTTCGGTCTCCCAGCCGGTCGTTTTCCCAACAACACTTCCACTATACATCCGTTAACGCAACTCACTTCATTCATTCCTTTCCACATGACCAAATCATCTCAACATACTTTCAATTATTCTCTCATTACCCCCACTTTCTTCACACCACACCACTCTCTAATATGTTCATTCCTCACTTTATTAATTCTTTTTA
>JABUQX010027943.1:40000-52500 GCA_015478945.1 Trachelipus rathkii
AGATTAAGACCGAGAGGCAATTCCAGAGTAAAAGTGGGAGTAGAATTTATATGAGTTAAGAATGAAGGGTCGAAAACATCGGAATACGGGTGGAATAGAGTTAGAGTGCAGGTGAAGAAGAATCATTAATGAAAAGTAGGTATAAAGTCGGGAGATAAGACAGAACCCCTGAGGACAACCACTTATTGACAGAAAAGAAGAAGAAGTAGCCCCATCAACAACAGGCCGATATTGAGGCGATTTTGGAAAGAAAGCTAGATAAAGTAAGAGCAAAGAGAAGGAGGAAACCCAAGGAGGGGAGCTTGGAGAGCAGTGAGCGTGCCCATAGTCGTCAAATGCTTTGGATATGTCCAAGCGCCACCACCCAAGTCTGCCCCGTAGATTCCTAAGAGCGAAAACAATAATCGGTTAGATGGAAATGTATATCGCCGTAGACTTTTCGTGCAACGAGAGCCGGTACTGGCGATCGGAGTGAGTTTCCAAATGATCAAAGAAGTGAGTTGAGAAGGGTTTCAAAGATCTTAGATAGAATACAAGTGAGAGCTACAGGACGATATTTAGAAGGATCAGAGCGGCTTCCTTTTTTTTCCGAACAGGTTTGGACATTTGAGAGCTTCCAACACTGAGGGAGGGAAAGGTGCTATTATTGAGACATAGAGAATATAGTTGAGCGAGGGGGCGAAGAGATTAGCCCTTTCCAGTTGGAGAATTAGCAACACAATGATCAGATCGAATAAAGGAGGAAAGGTAGTTTTACAGAAGTTGCTAGAGATTGAAAGATTTGTCAGTAGAGAACCAAGGAGGTTTAAGCGCACTTTCCTTTAATGAAAGCCAGCTTTGCTCGTCGAAGAGTATCCCTGCAAACGATTTCTAGCTGATGAAAATTAGTGCAAGAAGAGTGATGGAAGAACGAGAATTTTTCCACACCCGATAGGGCACTGTCTCTAGCCTGAATGGCCAGAGAAATAAGCACGATCGAACCATGGATTATGAGGAAAGAAAAGATTTAGTTTTAGAAGGAATGAATGAAGAAAGAAAAATTAAGCTGAAGAAGGAATTGAACCTGCTCATCCCATCAACGATTACAGCTCCCTCTTATCTTTTAAATCTTTATACATCCATCATTATTCCTTATTGGGGTAGCCAATTTGCTATCATCTGCAAACTTGGAAACCTTACATTTAAGTCCCTGGTCTAAATATTTATACATGTATGAGAAACAGCCACTTGACCTAAGAAATCGTTACGGACCAACAAACCTGTCTCCTCATTTCCATTTAATAAATACTTTTCATTTTCATTGATTAATTAATTATTATTATTATTTATTATTTTATTATTATTATTATTATTATTATTATTATTAATTATTATTATTAATTATTTTATTAATTATTTAACTTAAGGAATCAAAAAATTTTGATCGCTAAAATAATTTCGGGAGGTTGAACCCCTGACCCTCCTGTCTACAGCCTTATATATATATATATATATATATATATATATATATATATTATATATATAATATATATATATATATATATATATAATATATATATATATATATATATATATATATATATAATATATATATATATAATATATATATATATAGAGAGAGAGAGAGAGAGAAAAATTTTTAAAATAGTTTTTTCAATTCATCGTCATCGGCAAAATTTGCTCTAATCGTCATCCGTCATCGGCAAAAATTTCATAATCGTCCCACTCCATATATATTATTATATATATATATATATATATATATATATATATTTAATATATATATAATATATATATATATATATATATATATATATATATATATATATAATATATATATATATATATATATATATATATTCCCATTTTCATATGAAACTAAACGTAAGGTAAAACTAGAACTGTAACACCGACGGCCACGAGACTTATACCAAAAGTTTCCTCAGCGGCCACGCTATCTTTTGAGCATATATAATTGCATGTATTGTCTCACAGATTTGTGCGACGAGGCCTCAAACGAAGTCACTGTGTCGCACAAATATGTGCGACGAGGCCGCAAATGAAATATCACGATCGCACATATATGTGCGACATGGCAGTCAAAGTGTTAATTATTAACAATAATTTTTTTATTTTTTATTTTTTTTACATTTTCCTATCAAAAATTTTATCACGAATTCCAAAAATGTATTCCTTTTCGCTGTAGCTATTGTAGTTTTTAAGATTTTTTTTTTTTTAATTATTATTATTATTATACATTTTCCGCACTAAAATTGGACCAGCATTCTAGCAATGTATTTATTTTCCCTGTAGCTATTGTAGTTTTTGAGATATGAGAATGGAATTGAAGAAATTTTTGCTGTTAATGAAATACATCTTTCCCTATATATATATTATAAAAGGATTTTTTAGCTTGATCGGGGTGGTCAATTGGCTATCAACATTCAAAGAAAGTCGAAGAAAATGTAACAGACTAAAAAGTAAAGGAGAAAAAAATAATGGAACTTATTCAGAGCATTACATGAAAGGAAAAGTAACGAGTCTGTTACTGTTACTGAGAAAACTAGTTCCGTTAGTAACAGAGTAACGGATTGTGCCCACATATATATATAATATATATATATATATATATATATATATATATATAGATATATATATTATATATAATATATATATATAATTTTTTGATAAAGTTTTTGTTGCACATAAATATAATTATATAATTTATATACAGTATATATATATATATATATATATAATATTGTGGCGAATCCGACAAGCAACTTCGTAACCGAACGGATAGCGAGGCGGAGGGTTTCTAAACCTCCCGTTAATAAGTTGGTGAAGCCCCAAGGTGATACTCTCGCCACCCGCTGCAGTTAACACTAGGGTTCGATCTGATATGGTATCGGACCACCTGTTGGCTATGACAGTGCCACCGGTCAACACACCGCTACAATCCCCGTTCTCCAAAGTCAAGAAACAATTAGTAGGAGGAAAAAACACGAAGTACAAGGTTATTAAAATGGGAAGAGAGCGGTAGAGGGGAATAATCCTAACGTTGCCGGGTATAGCAAGACGAAGGCAGCAAGAGGAAAAGAGAGAAAGGCTAACCTAAGAATATGGACAGAAATCAATCTTAATTAGGCAAGTAAAAGAATTCTTGCAATGATGCTTTTAATTAGAAATACGTACACAATATTGGGCTACGCCCTTGGAAACTTTAGTCGATATTCGGAAAAAGGGGGGAATGGAGTGCCAGCCCCTACAAGTCGTGTCCCTCCCAGGCCACTCCCACCCTCTGCACGAGACAATAAAGGTGCTTTCCCGTTTCGTTTAACACAACACTCAGTGATTCGCTCTGGGAATACTAACGTCCGCGGAGAAACCGCGGAAATCAAGAGAAATGCACAGAAGATCTGCAGGGGACTAAAGGGAATAAGAAGCAGCCAATGATCAAAAAGAAGCCAAAGGAAGCAAGTACTCGTTGCCACCTATGATAAAAGGGAAAGGCTTCATTAATTATTTAGTCATACAATAATCTACCTGCAGGGGAAAAGTCATTCATTAAACATTATTTTCATAATAGCAATTCACAATTCATCCTTCACTCCACATTCGGCCCCTACCTAAAGAAGTGGCACCTCGACTTCCACTCTGTTTAGCAATGATCCGCCGCCTGACAGTTATTTCCACCTAAGGCCTGATTACTTTACTCAATATTTTAATTCAATCAGACCTCCTGCGAATGGGAAAAAACCAGAACGTTAGTCAAGGAATTACAAGACCATAATAATAATGATAACAGTCAACCAACAATAATTAATAATAATAAATAATAATATAATAATAATAATAATAATATATAATAATAATAATAATAATAATAAGGCTCCTTTTTAGGGACTTAATTCCCTACATTACCCCCCCACAAGCCAGTGACCTCGAGCGCCGTAACTGGGAATCGGAATGAGTTTCCAGATGGTCTAAGAAGTGAGAGTTGAGAAGGGTTTCAAAGATCTTAGATAGAATACAAGTGAGAGCTATAGGGCGATAGTTAGAAGGATCAGGAGCAGCTTCCTTTTTTTTGGAATAGGTTGGACATGTTCGAGCTTTCCAACATTGAGGGAAAGTGCTAGTATTGAGACACAGAGAGTAATAGTTGACGAGATCACACTTACTCAAACTCAGGGAGGCATGCCTCCGGGCCAACCCGCCTTCCTAACGTTCATAGATTTCAGGGGCCCATGCACCCGATCAAATGTAATCACAGGCAAAGGCATAGGACACCTGAGAGGAGAATTATTAGAAAGAGGAATGCCAGAATCGTCCAGGGTTAGTTTAGAGGAAAAATAGAAGGCGAAAGAGATTGGCCTTTTCCAGTTTTAGAATTAAGCAAGCAGCATCTCAGATTGAATTAAGAGGGGAAAGGCAGATATACAGAAGTTGCTAGAGATGTTATTGGCAAGAGGCCAGAAAGATTTGTCAACAGGAGAACCAAGGAGGTTAGCGCACTTTTGTTTGATGAAAGTCCGCTTTGCTCGTTCGAAGAGTATCCCTGCAACGATTTTTCTAGCTGAATGAAAATTTAGAGAGAGTGATAGGGGAAACGAGAATTTATCCACCCCCGATACGCACTGTCTCTAGCATGAATGGCCAGAGAACAAGCACGATCGAACCATGAATTATGAGGAGAGAAAGATTTAGTTGAAGAAGGAATGAGCCTGCTCATCCCATCAACGATTACAGCTCCCTCCTTATCTTTTAAATCTTTATACATCCATCAGTATTCCTTACTGAGGTAGCCAATTTGCTATCATCTGCAAACTTTGAAACCTTACATTTAAGTCCCTTGTATGTATAATATTATATATATATATATATATTATATATATATAATAATATATATATATATATATATATATATATATATATATATATAGTTAATATGTATATTATTATATATATATATATATATATATATATTTATATATATATACGTATATATATTATATATATTTATATATATATAATATATATATTTATATATATATATATATATATATATATTATATATATATAGTATATATATATATATATATATATATAATATATATATATATATATATTATAATATGAGGATACAAGCCACTTTGACATAAAAAATAGTTACAGACCACAAACATGTCTCCTCATTTCCATTAATAAATTACTTTTCATTTTCATTATTATTATTATTATTATTATTAAGAGACTTAAGGAATCAAAAATTTTGATCGCTAAAATTTGGGGGGGTTGAACCCCCTGACCCCCCTGTCTACAGCCTTAATATATATATTATAATATATATATAAATATATATATATATATATAATATATATATATATATATAATATATATATTATATATATATATATATATTATATATATATTAGTGATGGGACGATAAATCGTCATCGTCATCGGCAAAAAATTCATAATTTTAATCGTCATCGTCATCGGCAATTTTTGCAGATTATTTTGCCGATTAATTGAACAAAATATTAAGAATTTTGGATAATTTAAAAACAAAAATATATATTTATATATTTATATTATATAATATATATATTATATATAGTATATATATACTATAATATATATTATAATATATATATATATAATATATATATATATATATATATTATATATATATATATATATATATGATATATATATAATATATATATATATACCATTTTGATTATGGTATTGTATGACATTTTCAAGTGCTAATGGTTTCGCCTTTCTGTTTCTGCGTTCATCATCCACATCATCTCCAGAACCATCTTTTATCCACAATCATATACACATACTTTTATCCACACCCCTCTTCTTTAGAACACATCTTACAAGACATCCCTATAACTTATATCCTATCGTGTGGGCGGAGAAAAATTGCCGGACATCGTATGTCCTGCGGTGTCGTAGAAGGCAACTAGTGATGTGGTAGTTGGGTTTGGCTGCCCGACTAACCATCTTTGATCTTTTGGCCAGGAATGCTAATGCATGGCTCGAGAAGGTCGTGATTCGCCGTAACGCGGCGTTCTATGCTTTTCAGCAAAGATGTAATGAATCGAGTATGGAACTACAATGGATGTCAGAGGAATAAATGTTGGAGAAGAGAGGAGCGAGGTGATGGATGTATTTAGAAGGTGCAAATTTGATTTGCTAGCTGTGACTGAAACAAAGATGGCAGGAAAAACGGTGGCAAAATGAGTGAGGTTGTGGTTGTGAAATGTGTTGGTTGTGTAAAGGAATGAGAGGGGGATAGAAAGATTTGGCAATTCCTGATGGATGACTTTGTGGTAGAGAGCTAATGGTAAGATTTTGTGTGTGTGAAGCTGGCCTAGAATTCTCAAGGTTAAATTAAGTTTGAAATAGGTAAAAGTTTGTGTGGTTGCGACTATGGTGCATCTGAGGGTAATGTTGAAAGAGTTCCGATTTTCTGGGATAATCTGAATGATGTTTTTTGGATGGGGTGAGTAGGGGATTTAGTTCATTTGCCCCATATTCTGCCCACCTAAGGATTTTTTTTACAGTTGTCACCACCACTCACAGTCAGATCGCTTGCGCAAATTACGCAGATGAGCACAGACGCAAGCTTTTTTGAAGTGAGGGAGATTAAATTCAGCAGTAAATACAGAAGATGAAGAGAATTTCCACAGAACAGAGGTGGCGGGAAAAAGAATGAAGCGCACCACAGCGAACTAACTTTAGTTACCAAATTCAACAAAAACTTGTGGCGCAGATACAGCACTGCCTTGTGCTAGTCGAGGGCGTCCGTAAAAGGTGATGGTACGCAAATGATAAGTCCTCGAACAACGAACACTTGCAGCTAGGGGTGAAATATAGAATATGAGATAAGGCATCAACAGAAAGTTTTAATAAGCCTTTTGGCCTTTGATCGACCTATCCAACAAGCCGGGTGAAACCGAACCCCCCACCCAGCATATGAGCAGGAGTACACTCCATACAAGGGCAAGGATGAGAACCCTTGTATAGGCTGGAGCAACTGAGAACGAGAAAAAAAATGTCTCGCCAGTCTAAACAGCAACTCCCAGTTTTCTTTGAGGCCACCTAGCAACCGTTTGTGACATGAGGTTTCCAAGACATTTTTTTGTTTATGTTAAGGCAAGGTGTTTATATCGTCCAACAGGAGAGACGAGCAAAACCGTCGAAAGAGACTAGGAAAGTTAGCCATGCGTTTTAGAGAAGGAGATTTGCATGAAGTTGGGTTTTTAAACAGAATTGAAATTTCACAACGGTTGAGACGACGCACATCCGGTAAATTCTATCCATCCAGCGAGAATAGCTAGGAGATTAAAGAACGCAGAGGCACATTCTAGAGTAAAAGAGGGAAGCAGAACTGAATGAGTTGGAAGAATGAAGGGTCGAGTCTTCGGCATATGATGAGTGGATAAAGTTAGATGTGCAGGTGAGATATGATCATTAATGAAAAGTAGGAATAAGTTGGGTCGATAAGAGACAGAACCCTGAGGAAACACCACTATTGACAGAAAAGAGGAATAGTAGTCGCCCCATCAACAACAGCCGTTATTGAGCGATTTGGAAAGAAAGCTAGAAATAATTAAGCAAAGAGAAAGAGGAATCAAAGAGGGGAGCTTGGAGAGCAGTGACGCGTGCCATTACTCGGGTCAATTGCTTTGGATATGTCAAGCGCCACCACGCAAGTCTCTCCCCTGTAGTTCTAAGAGCTGAAAACATAAATCGTTAGAATAGGAAAGTTAATTCCCCAAGAAGAACCTCGCGCTGCTGAGGCCGTACTGGCTATCGGAAAAAAGGGAATGGTTTCCAGATGAACTAAGAAGTGAGAGTTGAGAAGGGTTTTCAAAGATCTTAGATAGAATACAATGTTAGAGCGCTATTAGCGCGATAGTTAAAAGGATCAGAGCGGTTTCCTTTTTTCGGAATAGGGTTGGACCATGTTGGCGATTCCAACAGCTGAGGGAAAAGTGCTAGTAATTGAAACATCGGGAGTATAGTTGAACGTAGGGGCGGGGATAGCACGGAAGCAAACTCCTCAAAACTTGGGAAGGAATGCCATCTGGGCCACCTGTCTTCCTATCCTTCATCAAGATTTCAGGGACCTATTGCACCGATCAAATGTAAATAAGGCAATAGACATAAAGGAACACCTCGAGAAGAGAAGGAGGAGAAAGAGGAATGCCAGAATCGTCTAGGGTTGAGTTAGTGGAAAATAGGATGCCGAAGAGATTGGCCTTTTCAGTTGGAGAATTAACAACAGAACCATCAGAGGAAAGGGAGATTTACAGAAGTTGCTAGAGATTGTTTTGGCATATAATAAATATTTTATATATAT
The DNA here is from genome assembly GCA_015478945.1 of Trachelipus rathkii. NCBI lineage: Eukaryota > Metazoa > Arthropoda > Malacostraca > Isopoda > Trachelipodidae > Trachelipus > Trachelipus rathkii. Next base: position 48,384 of record JABUQX010027943.1, read on the forward strand.
ATAATATATATATATATATATATATACTATTATATATATATTATATATATATATATATTATATATATATATATATATATATATATATATAATATATATATTATATAATATATATATAATATATATATCATATAATATATATATATTTATATATATACTATATATATATATATATATATATTATATACTATATTTATATATAATTTATATATTTTTATTATATATTTATATATAATATTATATATATATATATATATATTATATATTATATCTTTGCTCGTCGAAAGTATCCCTGCAACGATTTCTAGCTGAATGAAAAATTAGCAAGAGTGATTGGAGAACGAGAATTTTTCACCCTCCGATACCAATGTCTCTAGCCTGAAGTGGCCAGAGACAATGCACGATCGAACTAATGGTTTTTATGAGGAGAGAAAGATTTATGAAGAAGGAATGACTTGCTAGTCCCATCAACGTTACAGCATCTCCTTATCTTTTAAATTATTTATACATCCATCATTATTCCTAACTGAAGGTAGCCAATATGCTATCATCTGCAAAACTTGGCAACCTTACATTTAAGTTCCCTGGTCTAAATATTTTATACATATATTTATATATAACCACTTAACCTAAGAAATCGTTACGGACCACAAACATGTCTCTTCCATTTCCATTAATAAATTACTTTTCATATTCAGTATTATTATTATTATTTAATTATTATTATTATTATTATTATTATTATTATTATTATTATACTTCTTATCTCCTCTTATAGTTATTAATAATCTATCATAATTATAAATCTCTTTATTTATAAATATTATTATTATTATTATTATTATTTTAATTATTATTGTTATTATTATTATTATAAAATATTAATTATATTATTATTATTTGTATTATGATTAATAATAATATATTATTATTTAATTTATTATTATTATTATTATTATTATTATTTTATTATTAAGAGACTTAAGAAATCAAAATTTGATCGCTTAAATAATTTCGGAGGGTTGAACCCCTGACCTCCCCTGCTCTACAGCCTTATATATATATCATATATATACGGTATATATAATATATATTATATATATAGTATATATATATATAGTATATATATATATATATATTATATTATATATATATATATATATATATATATATATATATATATATATATATATATATATATATATATATATACTATATATATATATATATATATATATATATATATAGAGAGAGAGAGAAAAAAAAATTTTACTATATATTTTTCAAATAATTATAATCGTCCATCTTGAGAATTTAAAATTTGCTCTAATCGTCATCGGCAAAAATTTCATAATCGTCCATCAATATATATATATATATATATATTATATATATATTATATATATATATATGTATATATATATATATATATATATATATATATATAATAATATATAAATATATATATAATATATTATATATTATTATATATATATATATATTAATAAATATAGGGTTGTTAAAAAAACATGGTTTTTTTAAAAAAAAATTTTTTGAAAAAAAAAAACCGTTTTTTTTTAAAATTCTTTTTTTTTTGTTGTTTTTTTTTTAAATAAACTCTGTTTCTGTCTATAAAAGTGTTTTAAATTATACAGGCGTACCAAAACCCCTTCTAGGCCTAAATATTAACTATTAAAATACGGATTTTATATATACTACAGTGTCATATATATAATATATATATATATATATAATATAATATATTATAAATATATATATATATATATATATATATATATATATATTATATATGATAAAAAAAGGAGGGTATAACAGGTGGGTGTGGGGTGTAGGGAGAAAATGAGAAGGTAGGAAGGTGATTGAATTCTGTGAGGAGAGAGGTATTTGTGTAAGTAATACTTTCTTTAAACACAAAGAGTATCCATATGTATACTAGAGTTGGTGTAGGTATAGATGGTATCCGAAGTGAAAGTATGATTGATTTTGTGTTGGTGAAGAAGGAGATGTTGAAGTATGTATTGGATGTTAAATCAGTGAGGGGTTTAGGAATGGGATTATCGGATCATTATGTTGTTTCTATGTAAAATTTGTTAGTTGGGGTCTTGGATGCAAGAGGAAGGTGAATACGGAAGGAAGTTGGGTTAAAATTAAGAGTGAGAGTTTAGTGAACAAGGTAACTAAGGATATGGTATGTAAGAACACGTCGCAAAAAAAAATCAGTTGAATGTGAACAAGTTGAAACTGAAAAAATCTGGAAACAAATGGAAGGAAGCAATATGTTTAGGCAGTGCAAAAGAGTTGTGCGGTGTGCTCACGTAAGGAGTATAGAAAATGATAACAGTGAGTGGTGAAATGAAGAGGTGATGCAAGCGGTTAAAAAGTAAAAAGAAGCGCGGTTGAATGTACTAAAAGCAAAATGGATAAAGTTTCAAAAGAAAGATGCTTGAATTATATAAGTAGGAAAAAGGAATGTTAAAAGATATGCAAACGTAAGAGAAAAGGAGAGTAAAATGAACAGTTTGGAAGGAGGATGAATGGGAACTTACAAGGGAATAGGAAGCTTTCTGGAAGGAAGCGCGAAAGTTAAGAATTAGAATAAGGGGAACCTGCTTTGAATAATGAATAGGGATGGGTGTTTTTGTACTGATGAAATGGATGTGAGTGGAGTGTGGAAAGAACACTTTTGAAAATCTGTATAATATTGGCAGTAATGATAGGTGAAAATGACTTGTGTGGGTTTGATTGTACAAGAAGGAATAGGTATTTTTGGGGATGAGGTTATTAGCAAAAGAGGAGGACATGGGTAGAGTGAGAAGTTGACGAATGGTAAATCTGCAGGTTTAGATGAAATTACTGTGAAATGATCAAGAACGTGAGGCAAGATGGTGATTGATTGGATCTTGAAGTTGTGTAATAAAACGTTTTTGGAGGGTATAGTTTCGAGGGATTTGAGGAGACAGCAGTAATAGTACCTTTATATAAGGTAAGGGAGATAAAGGGAACTGTAGAAATTATAGGGTTTTTAGTTTATTGAGTGTTGTAGGGAAGATATATGCTGGTGTTTTGGTCAAAAGAGTGCGCGAGTGACTGAAGGACTGATTGGTGAAGAACAAAGGTGCGTTTTTAGGAGTGGTAGAGGAACATGTGTACGATCAAATTCTTTTACACTTGAAGCAATGATAGAGAAAATGAGAGGAGGAAGAATAAATTGTATTTAGGGTTTTATGGATTTGCACAGGGGGTATGATAGGGTTAATAGGGAAGGTTTACTGGCAGGTGTTAGTGATATATAGTGTTGGTGATAGGCTTCTGAATAAAATCAAAAGTATGTATGACGATAGTGGAGCGGAATGTGTAAGAATAAATGGTGGTCCAAAAGTGATTGGTTTTGTATTAATAGCGGAGTGAGGCAGGGTTGTGTTATCTCCTTGGTTATTCAATTTGTATATGGATGGGGTTTTATGAAAAAATTCGAAGGTGGGCGTGACAGATATGGTGTTAGAATGTGGAGATTTGAGTGGAGGGTGCCCTACCTATTATATGCGGATGATTTGGTTTTGTTGTTGCCGAATCTGAAGAGTTTGAGAGGATTGGCAGAGAGATTTTTGGCAGGGTGTGTAAAAAGGAGGGGTTTGAAAGTAAACGTAGATAAGAGTTAGGTTATGGTTGTGAATGTAGGACAGTCTCCAGTGTGAAGTTTATGTTAGATGGTGAGCAGCTGGAACAAGTGTCCTGAGTTTAGAATATTTAGGGTAATAAATGTTGGATGAGAAGGACCGGAATGATGCAGGTTAGTAGGAAAGTTTGTGAATGCAGGAAGGTGGTTGGTGCAATTAAATCGTTGGTGAATGTAAAGGGACTTAAGTATTTAGTGCGCTAGGGCCTTACATGATGGTATGTTGTTTACCTGTGTAATTGTATTAGTAGTGAGACTAATGGTCTGGAATAAGAAAGTATAGATCTTCAAAGTTCAATGTGTTCAGACTGGACAATCTTAGGGGCATGCTAGGTGTGACGAACGAATTGATAAAATGAGGAATGAACATAAAGAGAGTTCTGTGGTGTGAAGAAGGGTAAATGAGAGAAAAGAAAGTATG
>JABUQX010027943.1:57500-60973 GCA_015478945.1 Trachelipus rathkii
CATCTAAACATATTGTAAGTGATGAAACAACAACTATCTCCGTTACTACCTTTTCTAAGTCATTCTTCAGAAAGTTCAGAAGATTAAAGAATGAAAAGCTTCTAGATATTGAAGAGCTAAGTCGAAAGCGTCGATTGTTCAAGAAAAAGGTCAAGGTCCTTCCTCATCCTTGTACACAATTTTCCATAACTTTAAATAAAATTTCTTTTTGCTGCACTGAAAGAAGTTGAAATTTTGAATGTAACTTCGAAGAGTTCAAGACATTGTACAGAAGCCTGAAATTTGCTGTTACTGCTCTACCTCCAACGAGTTTAGTGTGGAACTGTTTTTTTCCTGCTTTTCGCATTATAAAATCAGACCAAAGAGGAAAAATGGAGAACCTGGTCAGATGCTATTCTATTTTTAAGAAATAATTCATTCAATGAGTAGATGATATTAGATGTAAGTTCATTTAACTAAGTAATGTAGCAGTTTATATTATATATAAATATATATATATATATATATATTATATATATATATTATATTATAATCTATATATATATATATATATTATATATATATATATATATATATATATATAATATAATATATAGTATATTATATCCGTAGACCTTCCTTTCTAAAATTATTTAGTTATAAATTATTGTTTGTGGATGGCTTAAGTCTCCGTTAAGTTATAATTGTTTAATGAATATAATGAATATGTATTAGTTAATGCAAAGCACAATTTGAGAGTTTATGGGTTTATTTAATAGAAATGAGAAACATATTTGTAGTTGGTGAAGATTTCTTAGTTGAAGTGGCTGTTGTTCCCATATATATAAATATTATGGTATATTATAAGGTATAATGTATATATATATTATATTATATATATATATATATATATATATATAATATCATATATATTATATATATATAATATATTATATTAATATATTATATATATATATAATATATATTTCTTTCTTTCTTTCCTCTCCCAGGAAGGATTTTTCATCCTGTCAGCCCCGCGACAAGCATCTTTCTCAAGACGTCCTCTCCTGCACTATTCAATCTTCCTCTTCAAGCGCTCTCATATTTGGTAAGCTGACATCTTTCCAGAGAGTTCTCCACCGATTCCGCCCATCTCTTCTTCGGTTTCCCTTGGTCTTCTGCCCTCTGGTGTCCATTCCCCATCTTCTTTTCGGCATTTTCTCTCCTGCTCCATCCTCTCCAGATGTCCCCACCATCTCAATCTCCCCACATTCCATCTTCAGTGTCATCTTCTTCACACCTATATCTTTTCTAATAACTTCATTTCTTATTCTGTCTTTCTTACTCCTTACAATCCTATTTCTTAATATCCTCATCTCCACCACTTGTATTCTCCTCTCCTCTCTTCTCGTTGTTGTCCATGTTTCCGCCTCCATACAGCAAGTGTCGGAGTCAGTATGCTGTTAAAAATCACTTTTTAACCTCTATTCCGATGTTTTATCTTTCATTCATGGACGTATACAGCTTTCATAACCTAATGCCATGACTTTTTCTCCATTCTTTATCGCGTAATCTCTTCTCCACTTCCTCCCCTTCTTGTTAAACCATCCCTCCGAAATAGTTGCAGGTTATTATAACGCCTTCACCCCTCCTCTCTCACCAATCATTCTCATTCCTCCTCATTTCCTCCAGTTACTGTTAATATACCTCTGTCTTCTGTATGTTCATCTTCATCCCTGCTTCCTCCAACTTCTCCGCAAACAACTCCACCACCTCTCGAATCGCCTCCTCTCTCTAGCTCCAACATGCCAGATCGTCCGCATATGCCATTATGTCCCCTTCAAATTCTCTCCAGTCATAGGGAACATGATACAAGTCTATTAAATATTTACCACGGACAGTTTTTCTAGGGGACACAATAAGAAATGTAGGAAGACGTGTAATCTTGATTCATTCTGTAATAGTGTTTTTAAAATTTTTGGAATGGTTTCTCCCGCAGGAGTTTGTTGAGTGTGACCTCACTTGCAACATTAAAGAGAAGGATTGGATAGGTATATGGATTGTTTGGGCATCATAATAGTATTTTCTGACGTAGCCAAAGTGGCGGGTTTTAGTTAGTTATTAAAAGTAAACCCGAATGTTGTAGCTACCAGTATCACAATAAACTTATTAAAGCTGGATTGTGGTTAGCATGAACCTTTGCTAAAGATTTTACTTTTTGTAGTAGTTGGCGTATATATTATATTGACCTTTGTTTAGGAAATTGACAGGCCTTAGGGTGTGGTGTAGGTTGTGTTTGTCGCATGGGCATCGTATTTGTAGATATTTAGGTGACTGGCAAAGTGCTTGAAAGTTCCATGCAACTTGACTTGAACTGGTTCTCTTTGTTTCTCTATTTGAAGGAGTTAATTTTGGGGAGTCGACAGATTAATATTAACTTTCTGAATTGGACACGATAATGATGGTGTAAAAGCATGAGAAATGTTTTAGAGATGTTTAAGCTGTCGAAAATATCCAACGGCGTTAGATGTTCATCACTGTTCACATTCATGTAAAGTACAACTCATTAAAACTTTATGGCACATCGAATGCTTAGATTGCCAAGAGGAGCTTCAATGGTTCAACAAATTTACCTTTTACTTAAAACTAATCTTTTCAGGTCCTTAAAGCAAAATCAATTTTGCTTCTAGCATTCACTTCAGAAGATTTTGATCATTTCATTCTCCAACCTTCTTTCATTACGAATAAAATTGCATTCTCCAAAATTAGTGACAGCAACTGCTCTTAATCATATTGGAAATGTGTGATGTTTTTTTAGAAGGGTTTTCAAGCAAACATCAACGAAACATTTTCAAACATTTTGGAGTTGCAACAGAACTTCTGCTTTTCTGATATGAAGAATTTATAATGCCTCTTGTGAGAAATCATTTTAAAATGAACGATATAAGGCAATTTACAATTTTAATATTCTTTGATGATTTTTCAAACAAGTTAGAGAGCAAGTTCGCGAATTCACAACTGCCAATACTTCAACTAATAATTTATAAAGTTTTACTTTATTCGCATCGAACTCTTTCAAAATTTTGCTATTTTGGAAATAAAATTTGGTCAGGTGCAGTCAATATTTAGAACTGTTAAGGATTTAGCATTTACCTCACTCAAAATGTGAAATCCAAAACAATATTTCACTACTCTGAAAAGGCTCAAAGCAAATTTTTTCAATTCTACATGAAAAGAAAATCTAGCAGAACTGGCTTTAATGAGTGTTCATACATAGCTTCACAATATAACGGAAGGAAGTTATCACTCATTTTGCTGGCTGACAGATCGAATTCAGAGTATTTATCTAAATGAAACAAAATTATGCTTTTTTTTTATTTGCAACAATTATTATTAATGTTCCATATTTTATTCCCTTTTATTGGAAGTAATATATAATTAATATATATATATATATATATATATAATATATTATATATATATATATATATATA
>JABUQX010027944.1:0-22500 GCA_015478945.1 Trachelipus rathkii
GTCTTCGGATTTGTAATAGCTGTTAAACTTTTCTAGTAACAGGTTCTTAATTTATTTTTGTCAAAATGTTGAAATTTGTAAATTTTTGGATTTTTGTTGTTCGAACATATAAATGGCTATTCCTCCTGATATTTTTAGAAAGGTTTTTGTGTGAGGAACACTAGGGTGTCTTCGGATTTGTAATAGCTGTTATACTTTTGGAGTAACAGGTTCTTAATTTATTTTTGTCAAAATTTTGATATTTGGAAATTTTGGGATTTTTGTGGTTCGAACATATAAATGGCTATTCCTAATGAAATACAAGTCGTAGAAAATTGATTTTGATATTTTTTGAAAGGTTTTTGTGTGAGGAATACTATGGTGTCTTGTCTTTGGATGTGTAATAGCTGATATACTTTTGGAGTAACAGGTTTTTAATTTATTTTTGTCAAAATGTTGAAATTTGTAAATTTTTGGATTTTTGTGGTTCGAACATATAAATGGCTATTTCTCCTGAAATACAAGTCGTAGAAAAGTGATTTTGATATTTTTAGAAAGGTTTTTGTGTGAGGAATACTATGGTGTCTTCGGATTTGTAATAGCTGTTATACTTTTGGAGTAACAGGTTTTTAATTTATTTTTGTCAAAATGTTGAAATTTGTAAATTTTTGGATTTTTGTTGTTCGAACATATAAATGGCTATTCCTCCTGAAATACAAGTCGTAGAAAAGTGATTTTGATATTTTTAGAAAGGTTTTTGTGTGAGGAACACTAGGGTGTCTTCGGATTTGTAATAGCTGTTATACTTTTGGAGTAATAGGTTTTTTATTTATTTTTGTCAAAATGTTGAAATTTGGAAATTTTTGGATTTTTGTGTTTGAACATATAAATGGCTATTCCCTTTGAATACAAGTCGTAGAAAAAGTGATTTGGATATTTTTGAAAGGTTTTTGTGTGGGAATACTATGGTATCTTCGGATTTTTAATAGCTGTTTACTTTTGGAGTAACAGGTTCTTTATTGCTTTTTTTTCAAATGTTGGAAATATGTTAAATATGTTGGATTTTGTGGTTCGAACATAAATGACTATTCCTCCTGAAATCAAGTCGTAAAAAGTGATTTTGATATTTTTAGAAAGGTTTTTTGTGGGAGGAGTCCTATGGTGTGTTGTCTTCGTTTTTGTTATCCCAGAAAGATCTTGGGGGCGGAAAAGGTTCTTAATTTATTTTTGTCAAAATGTTGAAATTTGGAAATTTTTTAATTTTTGTGGTTCGAACATATAAATGGCTATTCCTCCTGAAATACAAGTCGTAGAAAAGTATTTTGGATATTTTTTGAAAGGTTTTTGTGTGGGAATACTATGGGTTTCTTCGGATTTGTAATAACTGTTATACTTTTATAAATGGTTCTTAAATTTAAATTTTTTGTCAAATGTTGAAATTTGTAAATTTTTTTGCAATTTTTGTTGTTCGAACATATAAATGGCTATTCCTAATGAAATACAAGTCGTAGAAAAGTGATTTTGATATTTTTAGAAAGGTTTTTGTGTGAGGAATACCATGGTGTCTTCGGAATTGTAATAGCTGTTATACTTTTGGAGTAACAGGTTTTTAATTTAATTTTGTCAAAATGTTGAAATTTGTAAATTTTTGGATTTTTGTGGTTCGAACATATAAATGGCTATTCCTCCTGAAATACAAGTCGTAGAAAAGTTATTTTGATATTTTTAGAAAGGTTTTTGTGTGAGGAATACTTTGGTGTCTTCGGATTTGTAATAGCTTTATATTTTCTAGTTAACGGTGCTGCTTTCTGAAGTCATTTAACATGTTGAATTGTAAATTTTGGATTTTTGTTGTTCGGACATTATAAATGGTCTATTCCTCCTGAAAAAGAAACAAGTCCGTAGAAAGTGATTTGATATTTTTAGAAAGGTTTTTGTGTGAGAAACACTAGGGTGTCTTCGGATTTGTAATAGCTGTTATACATTTGGCGTAACTGGTTCTTAATTTTTTTTGTCAAAATTTTGATATTTGGAAATTTTTGGATTTTTGTGGTTCGAACATATAAATGGCTATTCCTCCTGAAATACAAGTCGTAGAAAAGTGATTTTGATATTTTTTTGAAAGGTTTTTGTGTGAGGAATACTATGGTGTCTTCCGGATTTGTAATACTGTTTTATACTTTTGGAGTAAACAGGTTCTTTAATTTATTTTTGTCAAAATTTTGAAAATTTGAAATTTTTTGAATTTTTTGTTGGTTAAAAACATATAAATGGCTAATTCCTCCTGAAATACAGGTCGTAGAAAGTGATTTTTGTATTTTTAGAAAGTTTTTTTGTGAGGAATACTATGAAGTCTTCGTTTGGTAATAGCTGTTATACTTTTGGAGTAACAGGTTCCTAATTTATTTTTGTCAAAATTTTGAAATTTGGAAATTTTTGGATTTTTGTGGTTCGAACATATAAATGGCTATTCCTCCTGAAATACAAGTCGTAGAAAAGTGAATTTGATATTTTTAGAAAGGTTTTTGTGTGAGAAACACTAGGGTGTCTTCGGATTTGTAATAGCTGTTATACATTTGGCGTAACTGGTTCTTAATTTTTTTTGTCAAAATTTTGATATTTGGAAATTTTTGGATTTTTGTGGTTCGAACAATTAAATGGCCTATTCCTCTGAAATACAAGTCGTAAAAAAGTGAATTGTGATATTTTTAGAAAGGTTTTTGTGTGAGGAATACTATGAAGTCTTCGGATTTGTAATAGCTGTTATACTTTTGGAGTAACAGGTTTTTAATTTATTTTTTGTCTTTGGTTGAATTTGGTAAATTTTTGGATTTTTTGTTGTCGAACATATAAAATGGCTATTCCCTCCTGAAATAAAGTCGTAAAAAAGTGATAATTTTTTAGAAAGGTAAGGGTTTTTGTGTGAGGAATAACATGAAGTCTTCGGATTTGTAATAGCCTGTTATACTTTTGGGATAACAGGTATTTTAATTTATATTTTTGTAAAATGTTGAAATTTGGGAAAATTTTTGGGATTTTTTTTTGTGGAGCATACATATAAATGGCTATTCCTAATGAAATACAAGTCGTTAGAAAAATTGATTTTGATATTTTTTGAAAGGTTTTTGTGTGAGGAATACTATGGTGTCTTTGTCTTTGGATGTGTAATAGCTGATATACTTTTGGAGTAACAGGTTCTTAATTTATTTTGTCAAAATGTTGAATATTTGAAAATTTTTTGGATTTTTGTGGTTGAAACATATAAATGGCTATTCCTCCTGAAATACAAGTCGTAGAAAAGTGATTTTGAAATATTACACAGCGTTTGTTTAAGTGTGAGGACAATTACTTCTCTATTATGGCATCAGTTCTTCTGAGGAATTCTGATACGTTGTTATAGCTGTCTAGCGCCAGCTATATCAATGCTGATTATAATATCTAACTAATTTTTAGCCATCATAACAAAATGCATTTGCAGTCAATTTTATTTCGCTAGAGAAATTTCTTGATGTGCGTTCTTAAGAGTTCGCCATACAGTATGAGACTTGAGATCGATGTTCACTTAAGCTGCACATACACCTTGGTAGTAGTAATCAAACATGTATGAATTTATATCTCGAGAGAAATTATTCTATGTTAGAAAGGTTTTTGTGTGAGGAATACTCACACATTGAGCAAAGTACTCTAGATATTTAGTTCATATGATGCCCTGTTACAAGCCATAGGTTTACTCATCAGTTTGATGTCAACAAACTCAGGTTCTCTCTTTCCTACCCTTTCATTTCGCTATGTCAAAATGCTTTTGAACCATATCTGTAAATTATGTTGGGAGCCACTATCTATTGTTATGAGCGCTTCAGAACAACTATTACACTCTCATCTTCAGCCACTCTTCTCTCTCTGTGTATCTATCTTCTGTATGTTCTTCAAATAAGTGCAGGCTTTGAACATATCTGAATTTTGGCTTTTCACATGGAGATATCATTGTCGCATTCGTATCTGCGTAACTTCACTCTCTATTGCGTGCATCTATTCTAGCACTTTCTCGCATTCACATTTAGCTGTTATATGTTTCTCCGCATGCAGTATAACAGGTTTCTATTAATTATTCTTTTTTTGCTGCTAAAACAATGATAGATCAGCTTAAGGTGGACATTTTGTACCGGATCTTCTCTCGCGAGTGGAGTTGTATCTGAGAGTGGTAAATCATATAGACAAGTGCGCCAATTACTCTCACGTAGTAACCACTACTATGAAATCAGTAAGTCGACGTCTGATAGAAACGGAGCATCTCTTGATACTCATTTTAAATAAGGTTGGTTTTGGTGTGGCTGGACAAGTTGATTATCATACCTCCGCACGTAGTCTTCGCTATGCTTGATGATATAATAGCTGTATGGTATATGATTGTAACGCTTGTGTTGGTAGTAGACGAGAGGATACGCGAATGTGTGATATTTTGATGTCGAGAAAAGATATTTGATAGGCTGAGAGACCATCTCTCTTCGATTCAGTTGTGGTTCGTGAGAACTAGTCATATGAGGATGAAGCTATCATTCTCTGATACATACACATGATCAGTAGAACAATTGGAGGTTTTGAATTATTAGCAGAGCTTTTCTGTAGGTGCTGTAGAACTCTAACTCAGTCTGTGATGGTCTTCGATTTATTAATTAAGGCTTTGGTTTAAAAATATATTATTTATCATAGTACAGGTTCCTAATTATTATTTAATTGATCAAACATGTTGAATAATTATGTAATTTTTTGAGATTTTTGGTTGTTGAACTATTAATAATGGCTATTACTACTCCTGTAATAATACAAAGTCTTATAGGAATAAGTGATTTTGATTATTTTTTAGAAGTGTAGTTATGTGTGAGAACCCTTACAGTGTCATTTATATGTATATTGAGATTTATTGAGTTTTAGCTTTATATACTTTTTGAGAAGTAACTAGTTTATTGCTTTAATTTTTATTTTAGCTTCGCAATATATTATTTTGAAATTTAGGATAATTCTCTATACATGTATATGTGTGAGATTATATGCATAATAATTTTGACTATTTATGGCTATTCTATACTCACTAGAAATATATCAAGTCGTAGATAAGTTTATTTTTGATAATTTATTATTGAAAGGTTTATTTTTGATGTGGGGAAATATCAATATGGTTTCTTTCGTTTATAGTAATTATATAAGAAAGTTATTATCATATTATCTATAGTAATATAAGGTTATTACTTATTTATTGAGTCTCAAATGTGTAAAATTTTATTTGTAATTTATTATGACAGTTTCGCCCAGTTTCGATATAAACATTATTAATATGGTATTATTCGTATTAGTGTTATTAATACAAGTCGTAGAAATAGTGATTTTGATATATATATATTATATTTAGAAAGGTTTTTGTATGTGAAGTGATTATACCTATGGGATAGTCATATTCTGGAGATATATGGAGTAATAGCTGTTAATACTTTTATGGAGTATAAAAGGTTTTATTTAATTATTAGTTATTTATTTTTATGCAAAGTTTAGTAATAATTTTGATTTTGTAGATGTCTTCAATATATAAATATAGAGCTATATTACCTCTGAATAATATACACTAAGTCGGTAAGAAAATGATATTTGTAATATTATTTTAGAAAGGTTTTGCTATACTCTTGATATTAATATATTATATATACTTATTTGGTTGTTATTATACGAGATTTGATTATAATGCATTGTTATATACTTATTTCTAGTTAACATGAGATATTCTTATTTATGATTTATTGTCAAATGTTAAAATTTTATGTAATTTTTATTGGATTTTTTGTTGTTTCGAACATTAAAATGGCTATTCCTCCTGAAATATACAAGTCCGAAGAAAAAGTGTAATTATATTTATATGTATGATAATTATTAATTTTATATGAAAAGGTTTTTTGTGTGAGTAAACACATATGTGTGTCCTTCGGAATTAGTAAATTATATAAGCTATTTATATATACATTATGAGCTAGTAAGTAGGTTCATTAATTATTTATGTCAAATATTATATTGATATAATGATTTGAGAAATTTTTGGATTTTTGTGGATTCGAATACATATATATTGAGCTATATTACCTCATTGAATAATACTCGCTAATAGTCGTGAAAAGGTGATTTTGGATTAATTTTTTGAAAGGTTTTTTTGTGATTGTATAGTGAATTTACTTAATGTAAAGTCTTCGAGATTATGGTATTATACTGTTAATATATATCTTTTGGAAGTAATCAGTGATTCTTAATTTTATTATTTGTCAAAATTTTGTTACCTTATTGAAATGTTTTATATTTTATTTTGTAATTTATTTATGTAGGTTATCGATAATACATATGATAAAGCTGTGCGATCCCTGTAAAGAGCTACGCATCACGAGTTGCTTCTAAGAAAGTCGAACTCTTCTTGATTATATCCTGCCTTCTCTTTTTGTCTTGTACTATAGTTATGTTTTTTTATGACTCAGTATATGAGTGAGAATACTATGAAGTCTCTCATTCTGGATCTATATGGATTTTATAATAGTAATTGTGTGGTGTTCCTCAAGTTCTGTCTCCTTATCTGCACGATTATAATTAGCGCTTATCTAATCATTCTATATTATTGTCTTAAGATGTATGGTAAAATACTTTATTCACACATTATTTTGCGGAGTATTGATCTCTCTATCTCTTGTCGAGTATTTAGAACTTCACTTATTATAAATGTCCCTCGTTCATTTTGCATCTCAGGCATTATCGAGTCCGTTCACGTCTAACAAACGTGAATTTGATTATGGCTTTTCTCTCACATAGAAAGCAGAGTTTATATTTTCTATGGTTGTGAGAACCGAATCTCGAGTGTGCGGGTGTCAATTTCTCAGTATGTGATGTTAACTACAACTAAGCTGTTTGTGGATAAGTTCACTTCCTTACAACTCAACTTCTTCAACATCATGCTCTCTGTGCGCTTCCACTCAGTATCATCATCAATACTATATTCTTTCTCTCTATGCTTCTTACGAGTATCTCGATATCTATACGAATCTCACTCAGTTAATCATAGAGAGATACTTTGTGTAGTGAGATATTCAGAACATTATACCACTGGCTATTCACATTAGCGAAACTGAAATTAGTCTTGAAACCACCATATCACTTCGGTCGCTCTAGTCAGAAAAGCTGATCATATATAGGAGAGCATGGTTGAAATGATATGGTTTTTAGTGAGTTGTAAGAGATAACTATTTTGGGTCCTCTGCGTGTCTCTACAGTGATAGTTATATGTAATGAAGGTCAGCTGTTGATATAAATTTCCCTTGTTATCACGTATGAATGAGAGTCTTAGCATTTATAGTTGGTGGATTTCCGTTGTCGCCGTCACATACTATCTGTTTTGTGAAGAAAGGTGTAAAGGACTTATGGGGCTTGTATGAGTTATTGGTATGTCGGTAATGGGACAGTTCTGCTCTACTACTACCTAACATATTGTGCTTACTTTGTCTCACTGATCGAATATTTTATGTGCGCGCAGAACAATGCTACACTTTCTATATGTGTATGGAGACAGGAGAGGTGTTTTGGGATAGTGAGATCTCTATCCATGACACGTTTCTTCGCACTGTTCTGCGCTAATAGCTCGTTATACCTCGTATTAAGTGGCACGATGAGTATACCAGGTTTTAATTTATTTGATCTAGTCATGAATATAGTTTGATATAGTGGAGATTGAGTGCGATTGATACTTCTTCTGTCGTCGAGACAGTAGAGATGTCGCGCTATACTCCACCATAATGAAAATACAATGTCGTAGATTCATTATCTGCATGTGTTCGTAGATTTGTGTGAAATCGTGGTTAGTCTCTGTGCTTGAGTGATATTTTCCTCAGGTCAGCGAGTTTATTCTGTACCATTGCTCTCTCTCTTTGTAGAGTGTGCACACTGATCTGACGGGATTTAGGTCACGTTACTGACTCTGGAGGTTTATTGGACGGGTTTATTCTCTTTCTCTTCACCCAGTCCTTTAAATATTTGTTGATAGTGTTTTGGATTGGCACTCGCTATTATTAGGTAGGTATATTTATGAGTGGTTCGTAACATATAAATGCTATTCCTTATACCTGATAATATATCAATGGATCACGTTAAAGAAATAGTGATTGGATTAATTTTAGAGATATAAAGTTTTATGCATTAGACAGATTGGGTTGGAAGTTTGATTTTACCATTGGGTTTTTGTGGTGTATTGCGCTTAGTTTTTCGTTTTAAACAGATAACAAAGTTATTTATTATTTTTTTTCAAATGTTTTTCCAATTAACTTTTTTTGGGTAGAAAAAACTAAAGGAAACGACTTACTTCATTTAATAATAGGCTGTAAGAGATCATATTATTAAGATTGTTTTTTCAAATCTAGCAGAGAAATCATGTCAAGTAAACATCATATAGGGTCTAGTAATTTAATTATAAAATGTGCTTACGACTATATGTATTGTCGTGTAAAGACTAAATTTTCCTTTTTTTTATTTATTTATTTTTATTTTCCTATTTTTATTCCCTTAGAATAAATAGTTACTTAATTGGCGGTTTTGGATTCCGTGCCTATAACTTTCTAGATCATAAATACCATTTAGGAAATAATTCTTTTATTCTTCTATAAGAATATAATATAAATATATTAATATAATAACTTACGATAAAACTTTATTAACAAATATGATTTTTAGGGGAAATTTTTACTTTTGAAATTTAATAGATTTAATTATGACTTTAAAGATTTATTTGTACTTCAAATGAAGCTTTGAACTTCAAATGAGTAAACAGGTTTCAATTTTATCATCTCCAATTGTTGAAATTTTTTCATTTTTGGTACATATTTTTAGTTAAGGTTCGACACATATATAAATGTAGCTTAATTCTTAAATATATATACTGAATACTCGAAGTCTAGTTAGATAAAGTATGATATTGATATTTTTTTCTTATAGAAAGGTTTTTTGTGTGATAGTGAGTACTCATATCGAGTGTACCGTCTGATTTTGTAAATAGCCTGTTTAAAACATATAACTAAGAATATAATTTTTGGGGGAATATTTTTACTTTTGTAATATATATTAATTGATTTAATTTACGTTGAAAAAGTTATTTGAAAATTACTCTCTCTTCATAAGTTTTTATGTGTACGACCTACATATAAATAGTTGCTATTTATATCCCTTCCTGGAATAATATATAACATAATAGTTCGTTATATATATATATATAAGAAACTACGTTAATTTGAGGAATTAATTATATATTAGTATAGTTTTATTATGCAAAGGTTTTTTGTGTGGGGAATTACATATATATTTATACATATATATAATTATAAATATAATGATAATGACATAGTATATTATATATATAATATATTATTATTCTTATAATTATTATAAATAAATATAAATAATCTTAAACTTTTATTTTATTATATTAAATGCTCAAGATAACTTATTGTATTTATCAGGAGGTAAAATAATATAATAATAAGAGCAATGTTTGCTATAGCAATAATATTGGTATAACAATACTATAAAAATATTTAATTATACCAGTAATATATAAAAATATTTTATACTATAATATATATTCGTAAAATTCATATATATAATATATATACTATTATGATATGTATGATTAGTATTTATTATTGTATCTTAGTAATCGCGATTAAGGTATATATAACAAATCAATATAATTAATATAATATAAGGTAATATAATATCTATACTATCACTATATATATATATAGATAATATTATAATATAATATTATAATATTACTATAATATTATATATATATATATATATAATATATATATTTACAATTTACAACGGCGCTCCCTTCTTGGGACGGTTTAAATCTATATTATTAGTATTTATTTTATTTTTTATTCTAGAAGTATATAATGAGTAAATATAATTGAAATTATAATACTTATATATATAATAGTATATATAATAATATATATATATATATATATATATTATATATATATATATAATATCGTTTACAATACAACTTAAACGAGTCTCACTTATTTATTACATAAATTCCAGTCGAATATAAAGGCATATGGCCTGTGGATTAAATAGCAAAATTGTACCAATTGAGTTGGCCAAGGCAACCAATATAAATCATATTTATAATAGTCTTCCTACTTTGTCATACGAGCACGAATATCTACTTTTTAAATTGATTAACAACTACCTAATAATTAATGGCGATGATTCTTAAACTTTTTGTTTCAATTTTACATAACTTTTTCTATGTATTATGTTTATAAATTTTCTTTTGAGTATACGCATTTTTCCGCCAAAAAATAAAGAGAATTTTATCATAACGTTACGAAATTTGAAGTATGGCAACACGTGACCTCTATATTATAATAAATAAATAATTAAATAAACTATATAATAAAATATATATATATACTTATATATAATAATATAAAATAATACCGATATTACTATATATAGTATATAAGATACATAAATAAAGCACCAAGGTATTAGTATTTGTATATATATTATTCCTATATATAAAATAATACATCAATATATATATAATATATATATATATTATATATATATATATATACTATATATAATAGTATAATATAATATATACTATATATATATCTATATATATATATATATATAATAATAATATATATATTAATAATATATTATATACTAACAAATTTATGTTTTATTTATAATATACAATATACACGCTAATCATATCTATAATATATTTTTACTATATAATATATATATATAATAATTAATACTATAATAATATAAATCAATCATATATATATATCATTATATATAATATATTATTTACTAATGGATACAGCTATATACTTATATTAATATATATATATATATATATTATATAGTTATAATATATATATTTCAGGATTGCATTTATATATAATTAATATATATATATATTATATATAAAGTAATATATATATACTACTATATTCAAATATAATATATATATATATATAATTTTATCAATATATGTTTATATATAATATATTACACTATATTATATATATAGTATATAAGTAATATATAGTATAGTTAGCTAAACAACAAAAGTTAGTTCCTTTTATGCAAAAATTATTCATTTTTAAAGGACAAAATCCAAAGATTGGAACCTTTATAAATATTCAGATATCAAAAACGCCTATGGGTTTTAAGTCAGTAACTTTATTCATCATTTTGGACGTGAAAGCCAAAGGTTTCTCTTTTCAATTATTCTTACTATTTATTTTATTTTTGTTTATTTTATTATTCTATATTTAATCTGGTGACTTTATTTAGGATTATTTTTTTTTAATTTTCCCTTATTATTATTCTATTTGATTGGTTTATTTAATTTCTTGTTTTTACATTACGGTGTTGTCTATCATCTGTTTAGAAAACCTAATGAAGAAGTGTCTTTAAAATCGGAATTTTCTATTTATTCTCGAGAGGATTTTAAGACTGTAAAGAGAAGAGATTCTTTTGTGAACTAAAAAACAATTTGAAAATCTGAATTATCTTTATCTTTATCTTTTCGGGTAAATGGCATACTGAAAGATTATTCACATTGGGACATAGAGAAACGAATTTTCTATATATCTTCAGTATCTAAAGCTTATAAAGAAAGAATGAAGACTAAATAGCAAAAAGAACAAATGAGGATAATATATATAATTAAAATTTCCAATCAAACAGATTTAAATTTAAATTTCAAAGAGAAAAAGACTATATCCAAACGAGGATTTTAATACTTATCTTGTCTGAATGTGAAAACAAAAAGAACAAATTTTTTATTTAGCCTTTAAAAAGAAAATATTTGAATGACAGAGCTCAAAGTAAATTTAAAAAAAATACCTTCAATTTAATATTCTTCAAGCTATTTTTTTCAGAGAGAAATCATCTAGAACCTGTAAAGTCATCAATTATGTATTTAAAAAATAAAAGAACTAAGCCTTAACATTACTCGAAATAAATATAAAATATATATAGATTAAATGTTTTTTTTATGAACAATAAATAAAAATGAATATAATGAAATTATTAAATATTTTTCACATTAAAAGAAGATTTTACAGTCAACATTTCACTTTTACAAAAGCTACTAAACAATAAACATACTATTAAGCCTTTTCCCCAGACGTGTTTTTTTTTAAAAGGTTCAACTGGTCACTTTTCACCTGCTTAAGATATAAGAAAACATTAAAATGCGTATTTTGCAATTGATTTGTTTTGGTGGTGGTTTGGGGGGAAGGGGGGGGCAGTGCATACAACAGATGGCAAGAAGGTTGGTGAACAGAACCACCCGCACCAAAATTATTTAGAATGTATTTAAAAATTTTATTATAATTGTTCAATATAATGCAAATGGAGCAAATTTAGTTAAAAAAAAATAATAAAAAAATAAAAAATAAAAAAATTAGATAACTGCCCCGGCCCCCCCGGCCCCACCCTTTAAACTGCTCCCGTGGGAGATTCAGCTCCCCCCTTGCGTCCGCCAGTGGTAGGGGGGGAGGGAGAGAAGAGAGTAATAACTGTGACAGAAAAGAAGAAGAGAAGGACGAACAATGAACTTAGTGGTCAGATCCCAAAATTTTAACAAAAATTCGACTGCTTTGTCTTTGAAATCACACTAATCAAATAATGTTTTAAAAATCTTATCGAGGCATATAACAACACCCAACATTCCGGTTCCTATCCATTATAATATATAATTATATCAATTTTATAGTTTATATATACTTTATTATATATTATATATATACTCTATTATTATATTATATATACTTATATATATATATAAGTAATATATATATATTATACTTATATATATATATAATATATCATAATATATAATATCATATATACCTCCTATACTAGTATGTATTATATAATATCTATATATCATTAAGGTATAGCCGTAACCTATATATAACGTCATTTTTCCCTATCCCCAGATTGGGGGTAGGCGGTTTGCGTAGCATACACCGGAACCGGACAGTAGTAGAAGAACATGACGCCAAGTTAAAAGAAAAACACCCCTTTTTTCTTGCGCGTCCTTTTTATACCCCGGAGAAACTCAGCCGCAATCAGAAGAAATGCCATCTCTGAGATTCCGTCACGGAGAATTGCGACAGATCCCTCAGTATGACTAGTCTTTTCGTCCAATGCTGGGGTTCATCCCTCCTGGCAAAGCTGCACAACCATATCCGCTCTCTCAAAACTTTTTCTCCGTATTTCACTCCTGTTAATGCACCTTTCTTCTTGCTCTTGGCTAATCTTTTTTTAACTCGCATTTCTGCTTCAAAATAGATTTCGTTATTGACTGTCAATCCACTTTTCTTCTCTCGCGTCTCACCCAGCCAGGTCGAGCTTCAGCAATACATCTCAACATTTATATTATATTTATTAAATAGATTTATTATTATATTTATTGGGATTATTATTATTATTCACTTATTATTTTATTATTTATGTATATTATTATTATTATTATTATTATATTATTAGATTATTTCTTATATTTATTATTAATTATTATTATGTATTATTATTATTCTTATTTATTTATTATTGATTATTATATTATTTATATTAAATTATTATTATTAAAGTTATTACTTATTTATTTATATTATTTATTTATATTATTATTATTATTATTATTATTATTATATTTATTATATTATTATTATTATTATTATTATTATTGATTATATATGTATTATTATATCTTATTAATTATTATTATTATTTTATATTATTATTATTATTATTATTATTCATTATTATATATTATTTTATTAATTATTATTATTATTATTATTATTAATTATATTATATTATTATTATTATTAATTATATTATTATTATTATTAATATTATTATGCTATGATTATTTAATTTGAGTTTATTTTTCAATGCTTCCTGAACTGTATTCTCTTTCCAAAAGAGAATATATAATTTTTCTTTAATATTAATTCTGGAATAAAATAAACTATTTGATTTAATTATAGTCGCTGAAAGGGGTCAATGATCCGTATGAACGGGGCCGGACATTTTCAAGGAATATTCTTTTATTTTTTTTAGATTATACACATTTTTCGATAATATAAATATCTGTCTTAAATCATAAATAATCAAAAATAAAATAAATGAATAAATATAATTAAAAGTTAGAAAAAGTTAAACGACAGGTGCGATATTGTTTGTGATGTAAATAATTGTTTTAGGAAATTAGAAGCATTTCATTATATTTTTATGATATATATTCTTTGTTTAATCGTTTCGTTAAGAGCAAGATTGTCTCGCGCGAGGCGCAATTCATAAAATTGGTTTTTTCCTTAGTTATGATCGGTGTAAAACGATTCAATTTTATTTTTGTAGTAAACATAATTATGAATGTATTTTCTTTAAAATGTTGAAATACTTTACTCGGCCTATACTTATGTTGCGACCGACATTCTCATGTTGAGGGGATTCGTTGTGTGTATCCGATATAAGAGGCTTTAGTTGTTTCCATTTTTCAAACATTGAAGAAATTCAGTTAGGTGATCGACTTGCTAAAATTCAACCCCTGTTGAATTCAACTAGTAAAGAACACGAATCATCACAGTAATTCAATTGGTCGTATAATAAAGATCTTAATATAAGCTTCATCCCGTCTTTTGCTTTAATGTGGTCTCCTTTCTTAATGTTTCTATCGAAATTTCTTCCTGCTAGATTTCTTCCTCGTTTTTCTGACTGATATTTTCCGTTTTATAATATAATACGAGCTTATCGTTTCCGTTTTCATTGATGGTTTCCTGGCAAATAAATTATTTCAAGGAGTGTTCTTTATAGCTTTCTTTAAAATGTATTGGGCGAAATAGTCTAAGTTAATAGATTCTGTTATTCTTTTATTTTATATATCAAAAAGGGCCAACGTCAGACGATATCCTAAACGTTCAGTAACTAAAGTAATTTACTGGTAGCATTTTGTAGTTAGAGGAGTGAAGGATATGTGCTGAAGATGTCAAATATGTTCCTTTATCTATAGATTTAACGTAGAACACTTCTATCAATCTTTCCATTCTCTTTAATTTTTATGTTAATATCTAAGAAAGATATAGATTTATTTTTTGGCCTTTTTCATTAATAGTAAAATAAGTTAAATCACTAATTAATTATTTTAATTTCTGAGGTTATACACGAAGAGATCTAGTGGTTGACTGTTCTCAAGAAGGTGCCGTCTACGTACGAATGTAAAAGAAAGGTTGAATGGGGGACTTTTCATTAAATAATGTGTTTATCTCACTACCGATTACATCTTATAGAATCGAGCGAAAGTTGTTCTCTAAAGGTGTCCCATGATACGCCACCACAAGCGATTTTGCTAGAATAAATATGACAATCAAACCTTACTGAATGCTAAAAGGTGTCTTTGTAATGTACTATTATAAAGTAACCTTCTCAGAATGTCATTCAATGGACGCCGGTTGATTTTTGTTAGAGTTTCTTAAAAACTTTGCTAATGTTGTCGGTAATAGTTTTAAAATATTAATGTATTTTTATTATTATTATTATTATTATGTATTATTATTATTATTATTATTATCCTTATTTTATTATTATAATTATTATTCTTCTTATTATTCTTATTTTTATTATAATATTATTTATTACTAATTTTTATTATTAAGTTATTATTATTTTATTATTATTATTATTATTATTATTTAATTATTATTATTATTATTATTATTATTATTATTATTATTTTATTATTATTATTATTATTATTATTATTTATTATTATTATTATTAAATTATTATTGTTTATTATAATTATTTTTAATTGTTATGGAGTCAGTATGTGAAAGATCGAGTTCGGCGAAGGTTTTCTCTGCGTATTATATATAATTATCTATATATGATATATAATAATATATATTATATATATTATATTATAATATATATATATCCTTAATATATATAAATATATATATATATAATATCTTAGAAATATATATATTACCGTATATATATATTATAATATTAGAATATATAATATATATATATATTACTTCACTGTATATATATAATATAATATATACTATTAATATATATATAATATATATATAATAATATATAGTCGGATAGAAAAATTGTATTATATTATATATATAGTATTATATATATTTATATTATATATAATTATATTATATATTTATATATCTTATTAATTTATATAATATAATAATATATATATCTATATATAATATATATATATATATATATATAATATATATATATAATATATATATATATATATATATATATATATATTAATATATTATATATTATTAATTATAATTAATATTATATATTATTATTCATATTATTATATATATATTGATATATATATATATATATAATATATATATATATATATAAATAATAATTATTATTATAAATTTATAATATAATATATACCTTTTGTGGCTCAAAACGGTAATAGCGACGGTAATCGGGCATGGCATGGGTCGTGTGGTTCGAATTCCTAGTTTCTGGATCCTATGTTAGATTTATTACCTATGAAAGTTTCCTTCTTCCTTGAATAGGGCTAATGCCGCGTGAGGTGTGAACTTTTAAACAATAAAAAAAAAATAATATATATATTATAATATATATATATTATACTATATATATTATCTAATATATATATATATATAATATATATATATATATATATATCCTCGGGAAATGGCAAATTGGTTTTTTGACTGGTCAAAATAAACAAAAAGTAAATAAAAAATAAATAAATAAATAAAAATAAAAAAATAAAAATAAATAAATAAATAATAAATAAATTAATAAATAAATAAATAGTAAATGTTTAATTAACATTCATTTTAGCCGTTCAAAGCATCGACACCGCCTTGGCTCTGCTCCGCCCGCACTACACCTAGTAGTAGATGTTTTGCGAAATGGTATCTTCCCTCAAACTTGACACGCACCTATTGGGGTGAGTAACCTCGTCGTGACAGGCTACGTTGGTCGTGCATCCCTTGGAGGTTGTGCTGGCCCCTTCAAGTAGAAAATGACCGTAGAATGATGAAATTTGGTATACACCCTTCTCTTTTAACCGTCATAGACGAGGTTACGTGGCCATGCACCCCAGAGGGGGGTGCTGGCCCCTCCATATAGGAAATGACCGTAGAACAATGAAACTTGGTATACACCCTTCTTATAAGATATCCTCAGTTAATCCGAGGTTACGTGGCCGTGTACCCCCAGAGGGGGATGCTGGCCCCTCCAAGTAGGAAATGACCGTAGAATGATGAAATTTGGTATACACCCTTCTTATAATGTATCCTCGATACAGAAAGAGGTAAAGTGAGACCACTGCGCCCTACTGGGTGTTGGGTGATCCCCCGATACCTTGCAAATTTGAAGCATAGAAAGATGAATTTTGGTATACACCCTTCTTATAAGGTGAACTCTACGCAGCCGAGGTAACGTTAGGCTACTGCCGTTGAGGGATGGGGCTGAGCCCCAAAACCTTGAAAATGGTCATAGAATGATGAAACTTGGTATTCACCTTTCTTATGTTACGTGTCGCTACGCTCACAAGGTGTAGGGGCTGAGCCCAAAAACCTTGGAAATTGACATAGAAGGATGAAATGTTTTATACACCGTTCTTATAAGGTAACTTCGTCGCAGAAGAGGAAGTATAAATAGGACTGGAGGAAGAGCATGGAGCAAGAGTTGACTCAAGGGTCTTATTTTAAAATATTAATTATTTTTTAAATTTTATTATTTATTTTAAAAAAAAATTATTTATTTTATCAAAGTTTTATTTATTTTTGTTTTATTTGTTTAGAACATTTTGTTTTTACTAAAGATTTTATTCTTTTTTATGTTTATAACGTAAAAAATTTGCTTTTTTACACACCCTAAAGCAGTAAATCAGTAAATCAAACCACACACACCACCCCTCCCACTCATCCATGATCTATTGATCTATTGATTCAAATCATATTTTGCATAACATAACACAAAACTATTATTTATTTTTATTTTATTTGTTTAAAATATATATATTTTTACTAAAATTCTTATTCTTTTTATGATAACTTAAAAAATTAGCATTTTACACCCCTAAAGCAGTAAATCAGTAATTCAGTAAATCAAACCACCCACCACACCCCTCCCACCCATCCATGATCTATTAATCTATTGATCTATTGATCTATTGATTCAAATCATATTTTGTATAACATAGAAAAACTTTTATTTTTTGTTTAAATATATATTTTTACTAAAATTTTTATTCTTTTTAAATATGTTTATAACAAAAAAGTTCGCGTTTTACAGTAAATCAGTTTTATTTTTGTTTTATTTTGTTTAGAACATTTTGTTTTTACTAAAAATTTTATTCTTTTTTTATGTTTGTAATTT
This sequence comes from Trachelipus rathkii, assembly GCA_015478945.1. Lineage (NCBI taxonomy): Eukaryota > Metazoa > Arthropoda > Malacostraca > Isopoda > Trachelipodidae > Trachelipus > Trachelipus rathkii. The sequence goes on from JABUQX010027944.1 coordinate 18,517, forward strand.
AAAAATTTGCGTTTTTACACACCCTAAAGCAGTAAATCAGTAAATCAAACACAATGAATCTACGTTCCTTATACGTCGATCTATTGATCTATTGATTCAAATCTTATTTTGCATAACATAACACAAAACTATTATTTATTTTTATTTTATTTGTTTAAAAAAGATATATTTTTACTAAAATTCTTATTCTTTTTATGATAACTTAAAAAATTAGCATTTTACACCCCTAAAGCAGTAAATCAGTAATTCAGTAAATCAAACCACCCACCACACCCCTCCCACCCATCCATGATCTATTAATCTATTGATCTATTGATCTATTGATTCAAATCATATTTTGTATAACATAATAGAAAACTTTTATTTATTTTTATTTTTTGTTTAAAAATATATATTTTTACTAAAATTTTTATTCTTTTTTATGTTTATAACTTAAAAAAGTTCGCGTTTTACAGACCCTAAATCAGTAACCACCCCTTTCGCCCATCCATGATCTATTGATCTTTTGATCTATTGATCAAAACAGATTATCAAAAACAGCAATAATTTCAATCTACAAAAAGGAGAATATCACATTGACGAAATAACTAATATGTATTTGAAGAATTCCATCTCCTTGACCAATTTACTAAAAAAGATTTAACGCAACTTTAAATATTTTGGATGTATAAATTCCACATCACTATGAAGATCTTCGATGCAGACCAAGTAGCCGGATAAAAAGAAAAAGTAGCTAAATTCTGTCATTTGTCATCTTTATTATTTTCAGTCCTGAAGAAGTGGGTTCGCGTATGACCAAGAAAGCTAGGCTGATTTTTTAAAATATTTAATTAAAACTTGGTGTTAAAATTAATAATAATTAATAATTAAATGTGTGTTCATTAAATTAATCAAGATACATCTATTATTTATTACCTAAAGGGTGCAACAAATTTCTGTATCATATAAACTACTTGCAGATTGTAGTTAGCTTATATTCCATATATATATCATATATTATATATATATATATATTATTTATATATATATACATACTTATATTATATATATATATATATATATATATATAGAATATAAATATATATATATATAGATATTATAATATTATATAGAGTATATATAATATATATATGGATAATATTTAATATATTATAGATATAATATAGTATTTATTATATATATATAATAATATATATATATATATATATATATATATATATATATATATATATATATATATATATATATATATATATAATTTTTTATTTTCTTCTGCTCAGATAACTCCAGTTATAATAAACGGTCTTATTCGCCCCTGCCATGGAATACCTGTCCCACATCATGGGGTGAGTCCGGTTCCACCTCCTTTGGATAAGAGTTGAAGCTAATGGCTAAGAGGCCTATAAACTGTCCCATACTCTCTGACTCCCTTGAGCCCTCTCTTTCTCTGCGTCGTGACGTAGGTGCTCTATCTCTTTTCTATAGGTATTACAAGGGAGGTGCTCGCGAGAAAATTGGACCTCTCGCATTCCTCCACCACTGCCTCGCCCTCGTAACACAAGAGGAGCCTTGTTCTCTCATGAAAATTGGGTGAATATTGGAGACTCAAGGAACACTCGTTGTGGTACCTCCTTCTTTCCAGCCACATCTGTTTTTGTGGAACTCCTTGCCTTCTTTTTATTTTCCCCGCGCAATGTTTAATCTTCCCTCTAATTTAAGTCCCGCGGTCTGCGCACCACCTGAGGGTCAGGTGTGGGTTTCTTTTCATTTATTTTATATTTTTAATTTTCTTTTGTAATTTATTTTATTTTATTTATTTATTTATTTTTTGCCCCCTCCTTTTGAAAAGGGCATTGTGCGTGTGTGGTGTTTCTGTAAAAATATATATATATATATATATATATAAATATATACTATATATTATATATATATATATAATATATATTAATATATATATATATATATATATATATAATATATCTTCAAAGTCTTTTTTATATTTATAATGTAAATATAATGTAGATCCACAGTCTCTCAGTTCAGTAATATCGCTCTTTAGAGGGAACATGACAACTTAGTTAATGAGGAAATCCCATTTAATCAAATACTTTACATGGTTCATCAAGTTTCAATTTATATCAGCTTTCAATATATATATATATATATATATATATATATATATATATATATATATATATTATATATAATATTATATAATATATATATATATATATTATATATATAATAACATTATAATAGTTATATATATATATCATATATATATATAATATATGATATATATATATATAAATTATATATATATATATATAATATAATATATATATATATATATACTATATATATATATTATATATATATTATATAAATATATATAATAGTATATATATATATATATATATATAATATGATATATATATAATATTATATATATAGTTATCATATATATATATAAATATATATACTATTATATATAAATATATAATATTTATAATATATATTATATATATATAATTATATATATATATATAATATATATATAATATAATTATGATTATTATATATATATTATATATATATATCATTCACCCACTTTCTCTCCCCAAGACTAGAGGTAAGATGTGTAACATACACGGGAAACAGAAAAGTATTAAAAGAATATGCCAAAAGTCAAAAAGAAAGCCCAGCCTTACCGCCCCCTTTATATACCTTATAGGGAGAACTCGTCGCAGTCCTAAAAATCCACCCTATGGCTGTCACGGGACCGCGCGGAACCCCTTCACAATAGCAATCTCGTAATGTGTGAGGGTTCACCCCTTGGCTCAAGGTGGGCCACAACAATACCCTTCACAAAACCCGCCTTTCACTCCTATTATGCACTTTTATTCTCGCCTCTGCCAAACTCACATTACTCTCCTCCAGGCATTTTTTTACTGACTCAATCCACTTTTTTCGGTCTCCTAGCCGGTCGTTCCCAGCAAACTCATTCTAACTATATATCCGCTAACCAGCGACCGACCATTCATGACGACTCCATTTCTTCTTTTTCACATGATCAAACTATCTCAACGTACTTTCATTAATTCTCATTTACCTATTTTCACACCAGACAACTCCCTAATGTGTTCATCCCTCATTATTTTATCAAATTCTTCTCACACCTAACACACCATAAAATATCCATTCTGAAACGCATGTGGATTTAGATCTTAAATACTCTTATTCCAGAACATAGTTTCACTACTAAATACTCATTAATACGAGATAAACAACATACCCTCATGTAAAGACCCTAGCGCACTAATGACTTAGTCCCTTTACATCCACCAAATATTTAATTGTACCAACCAGCTTCCTACCATTCACAGCTTTCCTACTACACTCTGCATCATCCGTTCCCTTTTCATCCAACATATATCCTAAATATTTAAACTAGACACTTGTTCCAGTTGGTCACCATCCAACATAAACTCACTACGCGAGGGCTGTCCTCATCTCATAGAACCATAAACCTTACTCTTATTACCTGCACTTTCAAACCCCTCCCTGTTTCTGCACCCCGCCAACATCCCTCTACCAATCTCTCAAACTCTTTTCAGATTCGCCACACAAAACCAAATCAAATCGGGCATATAATAGGTAGAGCACCATCCACTCTCTTCCATTCTCTATCATTCTAATACCTTTCCAGTTATCTCCACCTCTAATTTTTTTATAACCCCATCCATATACAAATTGAGTAACCAAGGAGACATAACACATCCTTGCCTCACTCAGCTGTTAATATTAAAGCCAATCACTTCATTCCAATTTTCTTAGCACAGCTTCACTTCGTCATACATACTTCTGATTCAATTCAAAAGCTTACCAACCACACCATATATCACTAACACCTACCATAGAGCTTCTCTATTAATCCTATCATACGCCTGTTGCAAATCCATTAAAACCTAAATACAAATTTAT
>JABUQX010027945.1:0-2500 GCA_015478945.1 Trachelipus rathkii
CACACACATTTTATCATATGTATTCACAGGGCTTTTCTAGTCGTGTTTCATAAATTCACCGCAGACATAACAAAATGTCGGTCTGATATTTGAAACCCCTTGATGCATTTGTGCTGAATGTCAATATCAATGACAGCGGTACTCACTTAACAGCATGCTAGAAGTTGATGAACAATCAACTAGACTAATTGATGCTTGAAGCTTACGTTTCTTTATTATATTAGTCATCTAAGTTGCCAGAACGTTCAAGAAATTAAAATGTGTCGTGTATTTAAAAAAATATTAATTTTCTCTGAAATGAAAATAGTGTTTGAAAACATCGATTCAAGGTAACAAAAGAAAAGTTACAGGAATAATATATTTTCTTTGCTTCTACACAGAAGCTATTAGGAAATAATGCTTTCAAAGCAAAGACAAAAAAAATTTCCTTTTTGCTGCAAAGTGTTATTTATATAAGGGTCTTATCCGCCCTTGTATGGAGTATTGTTCTCACATTTAGTGGGGCTCCAGTTTCGCCCTTCTTTCGGATAGAGTTTAGTCTAAAGCTAAAAGATTAATAAACTCTCCCCTTCTTTCTAACTCTCTTGACCCTCTCTCTATCTCTGCGACGTGATGTTGTTGCTCTATCTCTTTACTATAGCCGTCTTCTATAGGTACTACAACGGCAGGTGCTCGACGGAGTTCACCTCTAGTACACCGATCTCCAAACTTTTTTGATCGCGTACCCCTAACACGAAAATTATTATAAGTTGTACCCCCTACATTCCAATAATAATAATAATAATAATAATAATAATAATAATAATAATAATAATAATAATAATTAACGAGATGAACAGTGACATCTCTGTTCAACCCGTTGAAGAGAGATGTCACTTCAAAAAGAGATTATGACTACTTCTTTAGCGTACCCCCAAATATCACTTAGCGTACCACACTTTGGAGACCACTGCGTCTAGTATTCCACCGCCCGCCCTCGTAGCACAAGGGGTGACCTGCTTTCCTTGAATTCTTCTGTGTGAATATTTGTAACTTCCAGAGTTGTTCGTTTGTGGTTCCTCTTCCAGCCACTCTCTCTCTGGAATTCTCTACCTTCATCTGTTTTTTCTGATATATTTAATCTTGCTCTCTTCATTGTCCTCCGCCTCCGCCTCCGCCTCCGCCTACGGTCACCTCAGGGTTGAGTAGACTTGGATTGGGTGGCTTCCCCTTTTTATTCCTTGTTTTATTTATTTTTCGCCCCCTCCTTGAAAAGGTCTGTCTGGAGTGGTTACCTGTAATATATATATATACTATATATATAATATATAAGTTATATATATAATATATTATATATATATATATATTATAATAATATATTATATATATATATATAATATATTATATTATAATAAATATACTTATATATATAATAAGTAACTTGATGTAAAATAGTAGGAGAAAATGGAGTAATAATTTAAATTCGAGTAAAACACGTGATCAAGTGGCATTTAAACTAGTTCAATTTTGTAACATTCAAAATAATCTGAATGTACTTTCACTAGCGTCATATATTCATTTATATTATATATTATTATTATTAATTTATTATTATATTATTATTATTATATTATTATTATTATTACTATTTTTTAATGTTATTATTGTTTACTGTTTAATTAATTATTTTTTAGTATTTCATTATTAGACATTAGATTAGTTAGTATTGTGGAGGCTGCTCCATAGAACATAAAGGTCAAGTTATCCTTAATTCATATATATTATATATATAAATATATAAAATATTAATAATATGAATATATATATATACTTATATATATAATATATATATATATATAATATATATAATAATATATATATTTATAAAGATTATATATATACTATGTTATATATAATATATATAATATATATATAATATATATATATATATAATTAATAAAATATAATATATATATATAATATATAAAAATATATATATAATAATATATATAATATTAGATTTTGTATTAGTATTATTTACCCAAGAGGTACAAATAAATAAATTGGGAAATAATAAACTTTATGTATAATTCCTAACAAATTAATTTGTGTCACTTTATATTATATATATAATATATAATATATATATATAGATATATATATTATATATATATATATATATAATATATAAATATATATAAAATATATTATTATATAATGTTCTGTTGAGTGTGTGTAAACATGACCAACCCACGGGCCCCACAAAGAGCAGCCAAGATAGGTTGGAAAAGTCAACTCAAGTGTGGTGTTCCTAGCATGATGCTTTTTATAAATATCTAAGCTCGAATATTTAACTATAATACTTGAATATTATCTCTGCTAATTTCTGATATTTAATTCAATATCATGTCAAAACAGTCCAAATAAGTGCATTCCTTAATACTAATATGTCACATATTAGATAAATATATATATTATGATATCTTATTACATTATCCTAGGCCTTTTATAATACTATATA
>JABUQX010027945.1:7500-15000 GCA_015478945.1 Trachelipus rathkii
ACCTAGACAAAAATTAACAATTATATATTATATAATATACTATATATATATATATATATATAAATTAATAAAATATATATATATATATATAATATATATAAAATATATATATTATATATATATATAGTTACTATATATATAATATATTAATATATATATGTTTTAATAAAATAAATGTTTAGTACTTTGAAGTGATCTGAGGTTGGTGTTGAAAAAGAAAAAAATATTTAAAGAGACGAGGAAGGCCTCTTATATAATGCCTGCCTACATTGTTAAGATAAGAAAGCCAGAAGAAGTTAGAGTGAAAAATAAATCGTTTTTAGATAAGAGTCACGAATAATATAATAATTAATAATAATAAATAATAATAAAATATAATAATAATAATAATAATAATAATAACGACAAAAATAGTGGTAATTACATAATGTGTGAAGGAAATAATAAACTAGGAGGAAGAAATTTAATCACAAAATGTGTAAAGTATCCGCGTAAACCTGCCACTCCTTTGGCCCCTGTGAGCATTAACTCTAATAACAAAATAGTATAAGAGCCTTTCTAGCTGTATAATCCTCAAAAGTGTCTTCCATCGGGATTCAAATAATAACAGAACTCAAACGATTTTTAATAATAATAATAATAATAATAATAATAATGAATAATTTAATAATAATACATAATAATGAATAAAATAATAATAATAATAATAATAATAATAATAATAATAATAATAATAATAATAATAATGACTTTGAGGACAAAGAAATTCTTAAAATCAAGCAGAATTTTCTGAATGATTTTGGCATTAGTGAAGAAGGTTTCGTAGACGATCACAGCACTGAAGACATCATCAGTTTTAACGAGCCAAAAATATGCAAAATTTTTCACCATTCAACAGCTCAAAAGGTAAGAAAGACTTTACTAGTTAAAAGAAAATGTATCATTATTATTAACAAAAATCTTTGTTGGTCTCTCATGATAGTTTAAATGAAAAAAAAATTGTTTTGCGAAATTATTTTAAGACGTTTTCAAAAAAATTTATTTTCATGGCGTTACACTTACTAATTGATTCATGGTGAATAAAGTTACCAATTTATAGATCAGTCAATCATTCGCTTCATAGACCTTTGCCAGTTATATAATATATATATATAGTATTATATAGATATATATTTAATATATTATTATACTATATATATAGATATAAGATAATATATATTACTAATATATATATATATATAAAGATATATATATATATAAAATATATATATCTATAATATATATATATATATATATACGAAATCCACGCATTGCTTGAGTCAATTTACGTCTCCATCATCATATTACTATTGTATCAAGCTACACTTAATAAAGTTATATGTTATCTTATCGACCATCCACCTCCTCACCTCACACCTTCCATCCTACTCATTACTTAAATTTCTTATGCACTCATTCATTTCACGTTAAATTTAATTAATATATATATAATATATATATATATAATATATATAGATATATATATTATATATATATATATTCTCACAGGGTGAAAACTTCACCAATTAAAATTCTTCATGAACCTTACTCAGAAAAAAAAAATTCCTTTGAAAAATATACAGCAAATTATTAATAGACATCCTAAATTTAATTTGAATATTAATATAATATATATATATATATATATATATAATATATATAATAATATAATAATATATATATATATATATATACTAATATATATATATATATATATAATATATATATATATATAAATAGATATATATTTAATATATTTATATATATATATATATATATCATATAGTATTATATATATAATATATATATATATATAATATAATTATATATTATAATAATAAATATATATATTAATTATAAAACTCAGGTTAAAAATACCTGGAATTAAAAGTTTTCGGCTCAAGAGAGCCCTCTTCAGATTCCCATTAAAATAAATTAAAAAGAGTAAGAGAAACTGTTACTCGATCACCAAGAATATAACCACTAAAACTACAATAAAACCATAAAATGAGACCAGCAATTTCAATACCAAACATTAAAACAAAATATGAATAAAATGGAAACCCACTGAAAGAAAGTTAAAGAACCAGAAAACGACGTAAAAAAAACCTAAAACCCTAAAAACAAAATTGAAATGCCTCCCTCTAAAAAAAAAGGGGGTGGAATACGATTTAATATATAATATTCAATTGAAGTATTCCTGATATTCTTTATGAGATTTCGGAATCAATGTATTTAAATAAAATATTATTAGTTAAGTTGTCCAGTTCTAGTGGAGATATACAAATATTAAAATTCTCAACATTGTTTATAACGAATGTCTCTTCTAATGTTCTGTTAAAAATGCAATTATCAGTACCCAAAAACCTAGCACCAGCACTGTGGTCAAAAATAGTTTGATGCTTAAGTAAGGTACTTTTATTGCTCCCCATCCTGAGACTGTAAGAATGGTGGTAAAGTAGTCTCTTAAAATTAACAGTTTCACCAATCTACACACACTATCACAATTATTGCAGAGGATTGACTAATTTTAAAGAATTATTCGGCATTACAAAATTGATTTCAGGAAGAAACGACTTTTGTCCCATAACAAAGTCGTTTCTTCCTGAAATCAATTTTGTAAAACAGAGTAATTCTTTTAAAAAGTTCTTTGGTGATTGTAGGAATCAAGTGTCCCCCATTATTTACTCAATCTCCTGCAATAATTGTGATAATGTGTATACATTGGCGAAATTGTTAATTTTAAGAAACCATTTTACCACCATTCTTACAGTCTCAGGATGAAGAGCAATGAAAGTGCCTTATTTAAGCATCAAATTACTTTTTACCAGTGTTAATATTCCTGGTGTTGGGTCTTTAGGTACAGAAAATTGCACCTGAAGATTAGAGGAATCATTTGTTATAAACAATGTTTAGAATTTTAATATTTGTAAATCTTCAGTTGAACTGGACAACTAATATTATTTTATTTAAGATACCTAGAATCCGAAACCTCATGCAGAATGTCAGGCCTCCTTGAATTGAGTGTTATATATTATATCATCTCCCTCCCCCTCATTTTTTTAGGGGTAGGTCAATTTTGTTTTCAGATTTTTAGAGTTTTCTTGAGTCGTTGTCTGGTCCTTAAGCCTTTCTGGCTCCCGTTAACCCTTGCTCTCAGTGGGTCTCCATTTTTTTCATATTTGGAGGCTATCTCGTTTTCAATTGTGCTTTGTATTTTCATATTTATTCCTTCTGTTTTAATGCTTGGTATTGAAAATGCTGGCTGGTCTCATTTTATGGTTTTATTGAAGTTTTAGTGGTTTTATTCTTGGTGGCAGAGTAACAGTATCTTTTACTTTATTTTATTTTAATGGGAATCTGAAGAGGGCTCTCTGCTGAGCCGAAAAGTTTAATTCAATGTATTTTTACCTAGGTTAATTCTTTGTAAAATTTAATGTGGTTAGTGCATTTATTATATATATATATATATATATATATATATATATTAATATATTATATATATATATATATATATATATATATATATTATATAATAATATATATATATATATATATATATATATATAAGAAGAATGGACATTCGGCGGAGTCGGCTCGTATAGGTCAAGAAGGAATGGATCAAGCATCAAAATAGCTTCCGATAGCCCAACTAAGCGAGAGACCCAGTTCGTCGCTGGTCGGTCGTGTGAGTGTGAGCTATGCTTTTCTTGGCTTAGTCTTCTTAAGACTTAAAAATTGAGCACACACTCTCCTAGACTAGGGCTCAAAGCCCTCAAGAAAATAAAACTCAACTACGACCCAACAATAGATATAACCCTAACAGACCTAGAAAACTCAAAAAAGACACTCAAAAACTCACCTGCAACTGACCAGACAATATCTCAAACAAACACCTCAAAAACCTGGGAAACACAGCTTTAACACAACTAGCACAAATATATAACAGCTCCATTAACCTAAACTTCATTCCCCGTATCTGGAAAAAAGCAGTCATTATACGCAAATTAAAACTAGGAAAAGACCCCTCTCACCCTTCATCATATCGCCCCATCTCTCTATTATCAACACTGTGCAAACTACTAGAAAAAAACCATACTAAACAAAATAACTCCACACATCATCAAACACAAATTCAAAACGGTTGAAAACAAGACCAATCAACTACAACCGCATTCATGAACATTATTCAACCCACTATCAACGGCCTAAACTCAAAACCATCTCACAAAACAATAATCATAGCAATCGACATCAACAAAGCATTCGATACACTACCTAAACATAACTTGATCCACAAAATAACAAAATCTAACATCCCCATCAACCTAAAGAAATGGATTTCGAATTTTCTATCAGGAAGAACAGCACAATTACAAACGAACAATACAAAGTCCAGAACGGCAAACATAAATAACGGGGTACCCCAAGGCGCAATACTGTCCCCCACACTATTCAACCTATTCACGGCCGATCTACCGCAACCACAAAGAGAACGCACAATCATAACAACCTACGCAGATAACATTACCATAGCCACTACATACCTGAACCTAAAACGGCCACAAACCTGACACAACAATACATCAACCAACTTCTAACATGGCTGAAAGAAAATAAAATGTCCGCCTCACCAAACAAATCATCAATTACTATAATCACCACCGACCGCCAACTTGGCACCACACACACTCCCAAGCCTACTTAAACATCACTGCCATACCCTTCAACATAATACACTATGACCATACCCTTTAGCAAAACCCCAAAAATCCTAGGAGTAACACTGACCACACAATCTCACCTTCACAAAAACACATAGACAACATAACTCATCTTCTGCAAACAAGAAAAGTGAATATATTAAAAATCATCGCTGGCACAGAGTTCACAAACAATAAACAGACATCCACCACCATATACAAACAATGCATGTTCGCCAGACTCTTAAACTTACCTTCTCCAACCTGGCATCCACTACTTTCAAAAACAACATAAAGAAACTCCAAACGACACAAAACAAAGCTTTAAGAATCATAACTGGGTGTACATCAAACAACATCCACAACAACACCATTCACAAGAAACCAAAATACCTACCCTTAGACAACACCTTGGACATGAAGACCAATTTTTCTTCCAAAACCCAAACATCCAACACCCATGCCACACTGCACTCTCTAAGCCCTTTACCCACCACAGACTCAAAACAACCTCCTTTCGTGTCACCAGCTTCTATATTACAAACAATAATTGAACAACATTCCACCACTACCAAACCACTACATACTATCAAACAAATCACATGACACTAGCAAAAAATCACTTAAGACGCAGACCACCAAGCAACATTTTAAACAAACATCCACCAGAAATAGCACCAGAACTCAACTCACTATCAAGAACCAGCCAGTCATCCTTGGCAAAGCTAAAGATGCGGCATCAAACTAACACAATACTACAACACAGATTCAAAACCCTAAAACCAAGCCACTACAAAAACATCTGTCAAAACTGTAATCAGTCGCCGGAGGACACATTCCACTTCTTTCTCTTCTGTTTAATTAACGCTCAACACAGAACAACTTGGAGCATAACGTCCCTGAAGGATCTCAGGAGGAGACCGGTTCGTCTGCGTGGACCTGGGGGCGGCAGTATGCCTCACTCAATGACGGTGTCAGGGGTGAGATTGGTGCAAAAAAAAGAATATCATAAATATATATATATAGTATATATATATAGATATATATATATTGTATATATGTATATATATATATAATATATAATATTATATATTTATATATATATATATATAGAAGAGATGAAAATTTATGAATGAGGATGGTAGATTTTTGTGGAACGGAGAGAAAAATTTATATATAGAGAGTTTTATTAATAGAGTTATTAATAGAAATTTGAACGGTTAAAAAAAGATTCTAAAAATATTTGAGATATTCTTTTACAGACATTATACAAATGTTAAAATTTCAACATTGGCTTTTCAACACAATATCTTCAAAACTATTTTATCAATTTTATGTTTTGTAAGCATAAAATGTTACTACTACTACTACTACTACTACTACTACTAATAATGAATAATAATAATAATAATAATAATAATAATAATAATAATAATAATAATAATAATAATAATAATAATAATAATAATAATAATAATAATAATAATAAAAATAATAATAATATTGGTTAAAACTTAGAACCAAAAATATTCTATTGACGACCCCTTAAAACTTTACAAGTAAAACCATTCACACTCCTCCTCATACCTAAATATAATATATTATATATATATAATATATATATATATATATATATAATAATATATATATAATATATATATATTATATATATATATATATAATATATATATAATATATATATATGAAATGCAAAAATGGATACCCGATACTTATAATAATATAACAATATTAGCGACTGCAAATATATTATAGTATATATATATATAATATTTTGATTTTTAATCTAAAATTAATATTTCATTAATTATTAAATATTTTTTATTTTAAATATTTATATATATATATATATATATATATATTATATATATATTATATATATATTATTATAATATATATATATATATATATATATAATATATAATATATATATATATATATATATATTATAGTAAATTAAACCGTATCTCCTATATTAAACAATCAAAATAGAAGTTAAAAATGAAAAGAAAATGATGTAAACAAAGATTTTAAAAAAGGAAACAAATATTAAAAATATAAACAAATACCAAGCTTTCGCACCCATTCAACCTGGAAGTCTTTATTCAAGGAATTGCAAATATAAAAGAAAAATAAATTCTAATATGAACACTGGACAGCTTTAGTTGGTTCGACCAAACTCTTACTGTATTTTTTCAAGAAGCCCTTTATAACGTTTTTCATCCATTGATAAATTATTTAAAAGGTTACCAATTTTAATTTCTTCTGGATTTTTGTTGAAATTATTTGTTTTTTATAATAAATGATTCAATGATTTTTCTTTTCTCAACATTTTTGAAAGATAAAATTATTTTAACGGAATTCATATTGATCTCAAGATTATGCTCATTCATATGCTGGTACAAAGCAGAGTTGCGGTCTCCACACCTCAGGTTATATCCATGTTGAAATGTAAGCCTTTTGAAATCATCGGTTTCACCGAAATATTTTTCATCACAACTATTACAAGCTATACTATAAATTTCTGAGTTATTATCTTCCTTATTTAATTGAAATTTTGACTTTTTTCTTCTTAAGAGTGTTTGGAACGGACTAAATTTAATAAAATTTTCTTCAATTCTGGTTCGATGTGAGAGGGAAGAACCATTATTTCATCCTTTTTATAAGTTTTTTTTGAATGGTTTCACTAATGAGTAATTTTTTCCTTGCTTTATGAAAAGCTTTGTTTATATCATATTCC
>JABUQX010027945.1:22500-27500 GCA_015478945.1 Trachelipus rathkii
GTTCCTGTGAGTGTTTTTATGTGTGACTCGAGAGGTGATATTATTTATGTGGGAGGTGAATGTCATGTGTGTATCGACGAAGGTTAAGCCTAAGTTGGTGGGTTGTTTCTTAAGAGGGAGTATATATTGTTTGAAAGGAAAACTGTTGAATAAATGTTTGATTCTCTTCTATCAGGTGTAAGTAGAGTGTTAGAGGATTTTTGAGGTGAAGCAGTCTTTCTGTTTGTTGGTAATCATTGTTCTACTTGGTTTATATATTGTTATAGTGCCCTGATTGCCGTATTCATAGAGGAATATTGTTAGGTCGTCTGCGTAGCTATTGATTTTTATAGAGGGAGATGTGGAGTGTGGTAGGTGATGCATAAAGAGATTAAAGAGCGATGATGATAAGGTGGAAAGTTGGGATGCTCCATTATATAATTTGAATGTGCGGGAGGAGTGACATCCTTGTATGGCTCTCGCTGTACAAAGGGGATACAAAATTTGCAATTATTTTCTTGTCATTGATGCTTATTTACGTGTTTAATATTTTGTTTATTAAGAGGTGACGTGAGACTGTATCAAATGCCTTGTTGATGCCTATTGCTACAAGAAGAATGCTGACAGAGGGCGGAGGGAGGAGTTTGATTAAAACCTGTGAGGAGGTTTTGTGTTAAATCGGTTTGTATAGTGGTGATGGAGTGTTTTTGTCTAAATCAATGTTGTGAGTCCGATAAGGGAATTAAAGGGAAGAGGATTAATTTTTCAACTACTTTGGATACTGTTGAGAGCAATGATAAAAGGGTTATTAGGTTGTTGGGTAGATTGTTTGGTTTTAGTAATGGGATTATGTGCGCATGTTTCCAGAATGGAGGGAGGGATTGTGTTGGTCTGCCATTCTACATTCAATATCTTTGTTAGGACTGTGATGGTTTTGGTTCACAGATGTTTGAGGTAAATATTGGATATTTTGTCCGGTCCTTCCGCTTGTGAGGTTTTAAGGTTTTTGATGGTCTTGTTGAGGACTTCTTTAATTTTTTAAGACATTTAATTATTAATCTATTGGTGGGAATTGTGAGTTTATGCCTGGTTTTAGACATAATAATATTACATTGATTTTTTGGGCTTGAAATTTTATTATTTTTACAGATGGCTTCGTGGGTTGGTAGGGGCTGTGTTTATGATGTGTCGATTTTTTAATGCTCGAAATATTTTTGTTGTGTTGATTTAATGATTTAGTGTTTAGGTGTACTGTTGTCAAATCATATTCTTATTTAAGTATTGATTAGGTTATTTTTTCTATTGTTAAGGTCGATGATTTTGTTCATTTTATGTTGATTTGGTTGTCCATTTTGTCGTATAGAGTTTCTTTGTTTTATTAGAGTGTCGGTTTTTGGTGAGAAGTTGGGGTGAAAATATTTGCTTCAACCATGGTGGATGTATTCTTTGGATGCTTTTAGGATTGTTTTGTTGTAATGTTGTATTGATTTATTAAGAGATGGAAAGTCAGTTATTTGTAAGGATTGTAGTTCTTGTTCTATGAGGTCAGTGAAAGCTTGTCAGTTCGCTTTCTTATAGTTCGTATATGTTTTTTGAAGGAATTTTGTAGGGTATTTATGCCCAATTGTGATTAAAATTGGGATGTGATCGGAGGAAAGAGCAAGGAATGATTGACAAGTAGTGGTGACTTGGATTTGGGGAGAGCAAAAGGATATGGCGAGGGACGTGGAGATTTGGGGGGAGAAAAAGGATATGGCGCGGGACGTGGAGATTTGGGGGGAGAAAAAGGATATGGCGCGGGACGTGGAGATTTGGGGGGAGAAAAAGGATATGGCGCGGGACGTGGAGTTCTGATAAAGGAAAATTTATATGCGCGGGACGTGGAGATTTGGGGGGGAGAAAAGGATATGGCGGGGGACGTGGAGATTTGGGGGGAGAAAAGGGATATGGCGGGGGACGTGGAGATTTGGGGGAGAAAAAGATTCTGGCGCGGGACCTGGGGTTTGTAGCCAGAAAAGGGATATGGCGGGGGACGTGGAGATTTGGGGGGAGAAAAAGGATATGGCGCGGGACGTGGAGTTCTGATTATGTTGGAATGATCGTCTGGTGGGTTGGTTTCTGTTATTCAGAATACTTTGTGAGTGCCAGTTGTCTACGAGTGTTTTACCTCTTGTGTGTGTGTGTGTGTGTGTGTGTGTGTGTGTGTGTGTGTGTGTGTGTGTGTGTGTGTGTGTGTGTGTGTGTGTGTGTGTGTGTGTGTGTGTGGTAAAGTCATGAGGATGATGAGTAGTACAATGAGTACCCAATGGGTGGGGTACTTGTAAATGGGTATTTACCCAAGCCCCGGGTAAATGCCCAAAATGAGGGTATTTATGATTTTTTTCTTTTAACTTTATGCGTAATATTTTATATACTTTAATGAAATAATAAGTAGACAGAGAATGATGCTGATTTCAAATGACCACAAAAAAATCTAATTAATGTATACAAAAATCAATATTAAAAAATATATATGTATATTTTAATCTTAAGTACTAAGTACTTTTATCAAATGTATTTCAGTACTAAGTAATTGTCAATTAACTTAAGTACATTACTTTTTATTAACTAATTTTATGATTTAATTTTGATCTTATTTGTTTTTTGTAATAAAATAACTCTATTTGGCTACCACCTCATAGTCTCATCGCTCATAGACATTTGGGAACATTTATACTGTACTTGTTAATGACAAAACGAAAAATATCCAATAGCACAAATTTGAAGAGCTCAGCAGTTAAGACTTAAGGGTTAAATAAATAGAAAATGAAAAGTTTAGTGTATAATATTCCTGCTACCTGAAAGCATAAACATTGCATGGTTAAACACATCGAGGATACTGGGTAGACCAGGGTAGTAACAATCTAAAGACTACTGCCATAGCATTTAAAAAGCTAATTTGTTATTCGCCCGGAGCAAGACCAATCTTTCGAAAGTCTTGTCAAAGAGGGATGGATGATCTTTTTGGTGATAAAGTCATCCTTGCAAAAGAGAAGAGTCTCTCAACAGGCGCAGATGATGAAATCGTTGTGTTGCACCGCATAAATAATTTCTTTTATAAATGGGTGTCTGTTGAGGATCTTCAAGTTTTGATCTGTATCTTTCAGATATTCTAAAACGTGCATGTCTACTGATGAAACAGATCCTGGCTGAATAGCAATATTTTTTCCAAAACCGAAATAGTCCTCTTCTTCACTGCTATCACTGCTAGAGACAGTTTCGCTCACTGAAGAGTCTAGGGGGGGTTGACAAATCGGTGGCAGCGCGTAGGACTATCTTCTTCAAGAGCTCTTCTCTTTCTTCATGGTTCAATCTTGTATTGATTGTGACCCACCTCAATTTGAAATATGTGTGAGAAACGCTTGCAATTATCGCCTCATGCACTACTTGTTCATTTTCCAAATTGAGGAAAGTTTTAAATCTTTTTTGAAAACCTTGCCAGACAGCTTTGATGAGGGGGCCACAATGAAATCTGATTTAGGTTGTAAGCTGTGTGGTCATGACACCTTTCCGAATCTTCTTCATTTTCATGGCTCAACAAGAGGGCTGCTCAATGCGTGGTTGCTAGAGATTGGAATTCACTGTACAATCTACTAATAGTAATAATAATATAATTAGTGATAAAACTAGTGTTAATGTTAAAGTGGTAGTGTTAATAATTTCTAATAATAAATTAATATAATATAATAATAATAAATAATATAATATATTATAATAATAATAATAATAATAAAAATAATAATAATAATAATAATAATAATAATAATAATAATAATAATAATGGTGATATTAGTGAAAATAATAATAATAATAATAATAATAATAATAATATAATAATAATAATAATAATAATAATAATAATAATAATAATAATAATAATAATAATAATAATAATAATAATAATAATAATAATAATAATAATAATAATTAATAATAATAATAATAGTGTTAATAATTAGTGTTAGTATTAATGTTATCGATAATAATAGTGTTAGTAATGGTAATATTGTTACTGATGTTAGTGTTATATATATATATATATATATATATATATATATATATATATATATATATATATATATATATATATATATATATATATTATATATATATATTATTTATATATATTTATATATATATTTGTAATTTTATTTATATAATATATAATATTTATATATATATATATAGCTAATATATATATATATATATATATAATATATATTTTATATATATTTATATATATATATATATATATATATTATATATATATATATATATATATATATATATATGTATTCTTTTATATATTTATATTTATTTATGTATTTATATTTGTATGACGTATGTATGTATATATGTATGTATACGTATGTATGTGTATGTGTATATATATGCATATATATACATGTTTTCCTTTTTATATATTTATATTTATTTATCTAAAAGCGCCCGGTAGCTCAGGGGTAGAGCACTTGCCAAACAAAGCGAGGGTCCCAGGTTCGCAACTGGTCGGGTGGGAGAATGTGAGCTATTCTCTCCTTAGGCTTGGCTTCGTCTTGCTCGGACGTTAAATGAGTACATCCCCTCCTAGATTAGGGCTCTGCCAGTGAGCAGTAGCGTTTATCTGTAAAAAAATAATAATAATAATACTTTACTGCTTTCGCATTTAGATTTGCCAGTTTGTTTTCTACAAGAAGTAGATTTGTAAGTAATTCACCATAATAAATACCATTCTCACCCTGAAGACGATCAATGGCAATCGAGTACATCAATACATCAATACAATACATCAACATATTCAGTAATAAATTCTATTTCAGTTGATTTGAAGGGTGGTAATTCTAGTTCAGTCATCAATTAGTGAAGTTTACCTTTGTGTTTCACTAGCACTACCAACGAGTCATACAATGAGTTCCACCAAGTAGGACATGGCAAACGAAGCTGGCTGTCAAGGGCCTTGTCGATTATTTATGCAGATTTTG
>JABUQX010027945.1:32500-40000 GCA_015478945.1 Trachelipus rathkii
TCACTACCATACATAACACAGGTAACACATACCCTCATGTAGACCCTAGCACACTCATGACTTAGTCCCTTTGCATTCATCAACGATTTAATTTGCACCAGCCACCTCCTGCCATTCACAACTTTCCTCTACACTCTCATCCGTTCCTTCTCATCCAACATATACCCTAAATATTTAAACTCAGACACTTGTTCTAGCTGCTCACGAATCTAACCATAACTCCACTAGGAAGTGTCCTCACTCACAATCCATAACCTTACTCTTAATCCACGTTTACTTTCAAGCCCCTCCTTTTACAAACACCAGGCTGCCAAATCTCTCTACAATTCCTCTCAAACTCTCTTTCAGATTCGCCACACACAAAAGCAAATCATCCGCATATAATAGGTAGGGCACCTCCACACTAATCTCCATTCTCCACCATTCTAACACCATTTCCTGCCATCGCCACCTCGAATTCTTTCAAACCCCATCAATGATACAAATTGAATAACCAGGAGACATAACACAACCAACCCGGTCTTACTCCGCTATTAATCCTAATCCAATCACCATTGACACCAATTTTATTCTTACATCAACGCTTTCACTATCGTCAACATACTTTTGATTCCATTCAGAAGCCTACCACCAACACCATAATACACTAACACCTGCCATAACGCTTCCTATTAACTCTATCATAAAACGCCTGTTGCAAATCCATAAAACCTAAATACAATTTAAATTCTTCTTCTCCCTCATTTTCTCAATCATTTGTTTCAATGTAAAGATTTGATTCCACACATCCTCTACCACTCCTAAACGCACCTTGTTCTTCACCAATCAGTCCTTCAGTCATCGAAGCACTCTTTCGACCAAAATACCAGCATATACCTTCCCTACAACACTCAGTAAACTTATCCCCCTATAATTTCTACAGTTCCCCTTTTCTCCTTACCCTTATATAAGGTACTATTACCGCCTCCTCCAATCCCTTGACTTATAATTCCCTCTATAAAGGCTTAATACATAATTCCCAAATCCAAATCAATCACCATCTCTGCCTCCGTTCTTGATCATTTCACCAAGTAATTTCATCTATACCTTGAGATTTACCATTCTTCAACTTTTCACTCTACCCATACTCCTCCTTATAAATAACCTCATCCCAAAAACCTATTCCATTCTTGCAACCATCAAAACCCACACCATTCAACTATCAAACTCTTCATACTGTTAGATATTGTGGCAGATTCTCGAATGGTTCTTTCCCACCTCCTCTCACACTACTTCATCAGTTACAAAGCACAATCCTATTTCATTATTCAAGCAGATTCCCTTATTCTCATTCTTAACCTTTCGCGCTTCCTTCCAGAAAGAGCTTCCCCTATTCCATTGTAAGTCCCCATTCATCCCTCCTTCCAAACTGTTCATCTTACCTCTTGTTTTCATCCTACGTATAACACCTTTTAGTCTTTTCTTTTTTCCTCTTTATATAATTCCAAGCATCTTCTTTTGAGTCTTCATCATTTGCCTTTTAGTACATTCAACCACGCTCTTTTTTTTACCTTAACACGCTTTCATCACCTCTTCATTCAACCATTCACTGTTAACATTCTTACTTCCTACTTTAGCCATCCCATACTCCTTTTGCACTACTAACAACTTCTTCCTTCATTTGCACCCAGATTTGTTCAGTATCAAGCTTGTTCACATTCAAACCGTTTTTACTTAAAGCGAGGCGCCTTACAATACTTTATCCTTATTATCCCTTGCTCACATTAATTCTCACTCTAATTTTACCTACTTCCTTTCGTATTACCTTCCTCTCCAAGCCCCCACTAAACTTAATTTTACATAGAACTAACATAATGTCCGATAATCCTTTTCTAAACCCCTAGCTGTATTTAACATCCAACACATACTTCAACAATCTCCTTCTTCACAACACTAAATCATCATACTTTTGCACTTCAAATACCTATCTCTCCTACACCAGAACTCCTAAGTATACTTATGGATCTCTTGGTGGGTTTAAAGAAAAGTATTACTTACACACATACCTCTTCTCTCACAGAAATCAATCACCTTCCTAACCCATTCTCATTTTCTCGCCACCCAAAACTACCTGTTAATACATCCCTTTTTGATCACCTATCCAACCAATTAGGTCCCCAAAACTTTCAATCTGAAGCTCCTACTCACCCCATCCAGAACAACATTCAGATTATCCCAAAAAATCGTACTCTCTTCAACGTTTCCCTCAGATGGACCATACGTCACAACCACACATACCTTGACCCTTTCAAACTTAAATTTAACCATTAGAATTCTAGGACTCACACAATCAAAGTCTAACATAGCTTCATACCACAGGTCACTCATCAAAATTGCAACTCCTTCTCTTCCTCTCTCATTCTCTTCCCACACCAGCACGCACACATTTCACATCACACACTCAATTTCACCTTTCCCTTTCATCTTTGTTTCAGTCACAGCGAGCAAATCAAATTTGCCCTTTCTAAATACTCCATCACCTCTCTCCTTTCTCCTCCTCAACATTTATTCTCTGACAGTTCCATGTAACCCATACGATTCCATACAGTTTTCGCAGAGATAGAAACCGTTTACGGGATCACACCTTCTCTCCGAGGCCCTGCATTAGCATTCCTGGCAAGAAATAGATGGTAGTAGGCAGCCAACCAACTACCACCGTCCCTTAGTCGGCTCCTACGACACGCAGGACATACGATGTGGGCAATTCTTTCTCCCCCACACACAGGGATATGAGTAGTAAGGATGTCTGTGATAAAGAGGGTGGATTGAAAGAATGGAAAATTTATGAAAAATGAAGGGAAAGAAAGAAGGTTGAAAGAAAGTGCATGTGGTAAATGCTAATGCACGAATGCATAACAAATGCACATACACGTGCTGGGGGTCGGAGGTTCACACAAAAGACCCATCTGCATTGGTTCTCACAGCTATGCCATGCCCAAGTTAACAAGAACATAACACCACTATTAACATCAAATACACCCTTCCGGTATAAAATAACCCTATAGACATATATCTTATCAAATACATATATATTATAATATATATATATATAAGTATATATATATATATATATATAAATACAATATCTGTGTTTTTATATTATATATATATATATATATATTTGCCAAATTATTCATTTTATTTTGAAAATGTTAAAATGTATGGATTAAAAAAGGAAAAAAGAAAGTTTTTGATTTTTGCCTCAACGCCCACTTGAAACTTTAAGAAATTAGTAAATTGAATTAAACATTTTTTTCACTTTTCATCCATCTTAAAAAAAAAAAAACACTGCTTCTTTAAATACGTGGGTATTTATGAATTTTTGGCATTTACCCGGGTTAATAGCCAGGGTACTTACCCTTTATTATAAAAACCCGTGTATTTTACATCACTAGCTGATGAGCATTGAAGAATATTAAATTATTAGTTTGTGCTAAGGGTGACAGATCTGGGATATAATTCCGAGGGGAGTCTTGAAAAGTGGATGGAGGAGGGATATAGAAATTAATTAGATTGGGTGTTTTTTTTATTGATTTTTACTTCTATTGATTGTTAGGTGGAAATTTGGTCGTTGTTCTTAATTTGTTGTGTGTGTGTGTGTGATTTTTGGTGTTCCGGAATTGGATAATTTTGTGTATGAGGGTAACAAGGCTATCTATGATTGAATGGATTTTTCTCTTGTTTTAGAAATGTGTAGTTAGGAAATTCAAAGAGGTAGTTGTTTTACGTGAGGTTAGTTTCATCTATGAATGATATCTGTATATTGTATTTAATTAAGGTGTGTTGAAGCTCTTTATGTTTATTTTTTTATACCACAATATTTAAATGAATTTTGTTGATTGAAATGTAGGGATGAGAAAGGCGAATTTACTTGTGTGAGTCTCCGCATGAGTTGCAGAACCATGTTGGAGTATATTGATATGGGGTTTGGAGATTGGTACACGTTACGTGAAATCAGAGTTGGCAAGTGTTACATAATATTGAGGTTTGTTTTTGAGTGATTAATCTATTATATTTAGAGCAGATGTATGCTCTGGGGTCTGAATTTTATTCTATATCGCCGTCTAATAGTAAGATTTGTTCACAAATGTGGAGGATTTAGACAGATTTCACCGAGTCCAGACGTAATACTGGGTGACGATCCCAAGGGCCGTAACTCTCGCAGGAAAGGAGAAACATAGCCATTTTAAATTCTGTCGAGTTTACTCTCGCTGTTCCAACTTGAAGTTTCTTCGGAGCTGGTTCCAGAGTAAGGCTCTTCCGAGCAACGTCTTTGAGTCGTACGACGTTCACGCTGACCATAGCACGACCCCTCTCTCTCTCTCTCTCTCTCTCTCTCTCTCTCTCTCTCTCTCTCTCTCATCTCTCTCTCTCTCTCTCTCTCTCTCTCTCTCTCTCTCTCTCTCTCTCTCTCTCTCTCTCTCTCTCTCTCTCTCTCTCTCTCTCTCTCTCTCCTTCTCTTCCTCTTCTCTATCTCTCTCTCTCTCTTCTCTCTTCTCTCTCTCTCTCTCTCTCTCTCTCTCTCTCTCTATTATATATATATATATAATATATATATATATCTATTTTATAATATATATATATATATATATATATATATATATAATATATAATATATATATATATATATAATATTAAACGCATGAGAAAGCCAGTTTTCGTCGATCTTCAGTAAATCTTCCTAATACTTATTCTACCTTCTTTTCTCTAGCACCATTTTATGTGTATGCGAAGCATGTATAATCCAGTGAGACAATTTTAGGACATGATTCATTTCGGCCAGGTTTTTACTTATCACAATGTACTGAATGATCTTTCAATGGTGCTTCCTGTGCGTGGTTGAGTTGAGCCATGAAAATGTGCAGAATAGGTTTTGTAGCTGGGAGAAAGAAATTGCAAATGTTCAAATCAGGTGACCGTGCAGGCCACCCTACATCACCCCTCAGAGAGACTAGACGTCCGGTAAACATTCTTCCCAAAACAGTGATGAGTTTTCGGGCTGTGTGAGCTGTAAGCACATCTTGTTTGGAACCACAAGTCCCCCAACCCCAAATCCTCAACAATCTCTTCCATTTTTGGATGTACGAAAGTGTCCAGCATGGTGACGTAACGTTCTGAATTTATGGTCACAGTCACTTCTTCCTCCTCAAACAAGTATGGGCCTATAACACCAAACCGTGATACGGCACACCATACCGTTAGTTTAGGGGAATGTAGTGCCCTTTCCTGGATAACTCGGGGGTTATTTAATGCCCAGTAGCGAAAATTTTGCTTATTGACAGCCCCACACAGGTGAAAATGTGCCTCGTCGCTACTGAAAAAAGGCTGCCTCGGGAGAGATCTGAGCAAGCATTTGCGCACACACATCTCGCCGGTTTACATAATATGTTTGCTTCAATTCCTGAGCCATCATTATTTTATATGGATGGAAATGTAAATCCATATGCAGAATCCTTCTCAAACTGCGGTTGGATATTCCCAAAGCAACAGCATGGCGTCGGGCAGAACGTCGAGGCGACTGCATTACCGCTGCTCCTACTCGCTAGACATTTTCTGGTGCTCTGATGGATTTGCGTTGGCCATGTGTATCTGTTCGTAGTGTACTACCAGTTGACTCTAATTGTCTAACCCAGGACCGAATTGTGTTCGCATGAGGAACGGGATCGTTACGCGGAATGTTGAACCGTCGCCGAAAAGTATTTGAGTCGCGATCACAGAATTGTTGTTTTTCATAAACGCCCCACGGCAAAGCCGCGATGCATTCCCCATGTTCGATACTAAAACGGGAATATCGGAGGAAGAAAACGAGACCGCGAGCATCTGCCTTCCCCGACTCACCCCCCAACAGTGAACCCGCAAAACTGCTCAATTGGTTCTGCCGCACCTTGTACTACCACTTTCAATTAAAGACAATGGCGAACTGAGTCAATTTATCTTGATTTTAGGTTTGTTTCTCACCGTGTGTATTTGTCTGGGTAGCCATTTGATGCACACACAGAGAGAGAGAGAGAGAGAGAGAGAGAGAGAGAGAGAGAGGAGAGAGAGAGAGAGGAGAGAGAGAGAGAGAGAGGGATGAGAGTAGAGAGAGAGGACAGAGAATATATATATATATTATATATTATATATATAATATATAATATATATAGTATATTATATATATATATAAATATTATATATATATATATATATATATGCTAGTATTGCATATATATATATATATATATTATATATATAGTGACGCATGACTTACTAGAAAATACATAATCAAAATCATTTAAATAATAAAAGCCTTTTCAACTATTTACTTGAGTAATATGAAAAATACTTAACCATAAAATAAATTTCAGACAAAATATGTTACGAAATGACATCTTTAAAGAAAATATTTTCAAATCTTATATCGGAAAAACAAATTTCAGTTTCTAGTAAGCTTCGTTTCTAGGTCTGCATTATATGCATCAACTAAGTAAGTTCTTGTTTTGCCAATTACATTTCATTTAATTTGTGAGTCTTTTCTTGTAGTAATTCATGGACATTTTGGGCTGCGAAGCTGCAGTCCTGCTCTTAACTTATTGGTTCCGTTCTAATTGCTTTGCTTACTGGCATTAATATTATGAATAAAATGTATAGCTAAATTCTGCATAAAACAATCTCTTCAATGGTGGCTGCACAGAGTAACCCCGCAACCGTTAGATTTCCCAAAATGATGAATATCATTTTCCTCATAAATTTTGTAGTTCGTTAATTTTTTTTTTTTTTTTATACTAGAAATGGAACTTTGGGATTTCCAATCATGACATGGATACTTACACATTTATCAAATTCTTAAAATCTTTTCTTTTCTAAGAGAACAAACTCTTTCCAGATCATCAGCTACTTTCGAAGATAGTCCCAAATCGTCGACAGGGAAAACGATCGACAGATAAAAACGGTCAACATTTTTGCAAAAAATCTGTCGACCATTTTCCATAACAGTTTGAATGTGTCGACCGTTTGAACATTGTTAAAAATATGTGTCAACGATTTGTACACCATACGATTTTTCTCTTTTTTGACATTTTATGAGAAAATGTTGTCGACCATTTTCCTGTAAGAAAAATATGCGTCGGCGCTTTGGACACATTCTGAAATTATTTTAATGACGTGTCTACTCTTTTTCCTGTCGACGATTTGGGTTAATCTCCCCATTTTTTCCTCATTGTCGATTAGATCAACATGATATTGCTCACAAATACCTATCACTTCTGCAAGCTAACATTCAATTAACATTCTAAACTCACGAAACTTGGGTCATAAATATAATGAAATTTATGAATTGATAATTCTTGTTATTTAGTAAGAAGAAATTCTTTAGTATATTCTTTTTTAGGATTTCAGATATGTTGACTTACCTCTAATAGTTTTCAAATGATAAAACAATGATAAATAATTGTAGATTTGAAGATTTTTTATTTCTAGTGC
>JABUQX010027946.1:5000-47593 GCA_015478945.1 Trachelipus rathkii
CATAAGATTAGTCTTTTTACATTCACTACACTAACATTTCATTGCACCAGCAAACCTTCCTGCCATTCAACACTTTCTACTAAACTCTGCATATCCGTTCCCTTTCTCATCCAACATATACCCTAAATATTTAAACTCAGACACTTGTTCCATGCAGCTCACCTCCTAACATAACTTCACACCGAGGACTGGTCCTCAACTCCCAACCATAACCTTACTCTTATTAACGTTTACTTTCAAGCCCCTCCTTTTACATACCCTGCCAATCTCTCTACAATCCTCTCAAACTCTTCAGCTTCGCCACACAAAACCTAATCATCCGCATATAATAAGGTAGGGCACCCTCCACTCATTTCTATTCTCCACACCATTTCCTGCCACGCCCACCTTCAATTCTTTCATAACCATCCATATACTAAAATTGAATAACCAAGGAGACTAACACAACTCTGCCTCAACTCGCTAGTTACTACTAACCAATCACTTATGCCACATTTATTCCTTACACACGTCCTCACTATCGTCAATACTATACTTTTGATTCCATTCAGAAGCCTATCACGAACACCTCATATATCACTAACACCTGCCATAGACCTTCCTATTAACCCCTATCATACCCCTGTTTGCAAATACATAAAACCTAAATATAAGCGATTTGATGCCACACATCCTCTACTACTCCTAAACGCACTTGTTCTTCACCAATCAGTCTTCAGTCACTCGACGCACTCTTTTGACCAAACACCAGCATTATCTTCCCTACAGTCAACTCAAGTAAACCTAAATACCCTATAGATTATGGTTTTAGGGTAGTTTAAATTTATAAAGGTACTAATTATGCCTCTCCTCCAATCCCTCGAACTATACCCTCCATAACGCTTTTAATTAACACAACTTCAAGTCCATCAACTCACCGATCTGCCTCCGTTCTTTGATCATCTTCACCAGTAATTTCATCTATACTGCAGATTTACCATTCTTCACTTTTCTCACTCTACATTTCTCTTCTTTGCTGATACTCATCCAAATACCTATCTCTATCTTGGTACAGTCAAACCAACACACAGTCTTACACTCATCACTTACTGTTAATATTAACAGTTTCAAAGTGTTCTTTCACACTCCCTCACATCCATTTCATTGTTACAAGAAGACCTCCTATGTCATTATTCAAGCAGGTTCCTTATTTTTAATATAACCTTTTCGCACGCTCCTTCCAGAAGAGCTTCCTATTCCCTTTTGCCAAGTCCCCTTCATCCTCCTTCCAAACATTTCATTTACCTCTTCTTTTCTCTTACGAATGGCATCTTTTAGCATTCCTTTTTCCTCTCCTTATATAATCCAAGCATCTTCTTTTGAACCTTCATCATTTGCTTTTGTACATTCAACCATGCTCTTCTTTTTTACTTTTAACCGTTTTCATCACCTCTTTATTCCACATCATGTTATCATTCTTATTCCTCTTTAGCTACACCCACTATACTTCTTTTGCACTGCTAACATCTGCTTCTTTCATTTGCTTCCAAGATTTATTCAGTTCAAACTTGTTCACTTCAGCTGATTTATTGTGAGCGTTCTTACGTACTTATGCCTTATCGTACCTTGTTCAGCTAAACTTCTCACTCCTTAATTTTACCCACTTCTTCCGCCATCACCTTCCTCTCCATCCACGTCCCCACTAACTTAATTTCTACAGTAGAACAACTAATGATCCGATAATCCCATTCTAAACCCCTCACTGATTTACATCCAATACATACTTCACATCTCCTTCACCAACACAAAATCAATCATACTTTTCATTCGATATCACTTCTCTACCTACACAACCTAGTATACTTATGAACCTTGTGTTTAAAGAAAGTATACTTACAGCACATACTCTCCTCTTCACAGAAATCAATGAACTTCCTACCATTCTCTTTTCACCTGACAGCCGGCAAAACTCCTGTTATAAGCCATCCTTTTTTTGACGTATACTATAATTATATATATATATTATTCATATAAATTATATTATATATTCATATATATATATATTATATATAATATATATATATATATAATATATATATATTATATATATTTATGATATATATCACTGTATATTATCCGTGATTAATCAGTCAATATTTTGGGCCAAGAAGGGGTCTTGGTACTGACTGTATAATTTAAAACATCTTTTATATACATAAAAAGAGGTAATTTAAAAAAAAAAGATAAAACATTTGTTTTAAAAAAAAACAAAATGTATTTTTTTCAAAAAAAAAAAACAAATTAAATAAAACCGTACATACTTCAACACCTATATATATTGATATATATAATATATATCATATATATTATATAGTACTATATATATACATATATATATATATTATATATATATATTTATTATATTATATTTATATATATAGTATATTATATATATATATATATATAATATTATATATTATAAATATATATATATATATATATATATATATATTATATATATTATATATATATTATATTTATATATAAATATATATATATATATATCATACCGGTATATATAATATATATATATATAATATATATATATATGATATATAGATTTTAAGTTTATATATTATGATATAGTATATATATATCTATATATATTTATTTTAATATATATTATATTATATTAATGTATTATAGTATATATACATTTAAATGCCTCCAATGTTTTTCGTTCACGAGGCGCCACTGATTATATATATATATTAATATATATATTATATATATAATATATGATATATATTATATATATATATATTATATATATATATATATATATAGTTATATATATATATATAAATATTGGCATATAGTGTACTGTACTGTGACCACCGAGGTTACCTAACGTAACTAACCTAACCTAACTTAACCTAACCTAACGTAACCCTAAATTACATTTTCATTATTTATACCAGTTTGTGATCAGTAAATTTCCGAGGTTATGGAACTACGCTAGGCTTGTGAGGTTATTGAAATACAACCTCACTAGTTACAGTACAATATGACAAATATGGCCACACACACACACAGCACTACACATCACACACACAACACACACACACACACCACACCAGCACCACATATATATATATAATATATATTCAGAGCTGGGCGTTGCGCCTATGCGCCTATCGCGCCTATGCGCACTATCAATTATGTAAGGCGCAGGCGCATAAGGGCAATAATAATTTTTAACAAAGGCGGACTTACGCAAAGGCGCACGCCAATTCTCTGCGCCTATGCCGCGCCTTATGAACAGGAACAAGCACTTTTTACCCTTTAAAAGTTAGAACTTTAGAAGCGTGGAAAACTTGTATCATTCTAAAAAAAAAAATATAAATTTTATATATATTATATTAATATATATATATATATATATAGTATGATATATTAATATAATATATATAATATATATATTATATATATATAATAATATATTTTAAATATAATATATATTATAATATTAATAATTATATTATATATATATATATTATATACTCTACTATACATATATATACTATATATATTTATATATATATATATATATATAATATATATAGTATATATATATATATATATAATATATATATATTTATAAATATATATATATTAATATATATTATATATATATATGATATTATATAATATATATTATGATATATAATATATTATATATATATATATATATATATATATATATATATATAATAATATATATATTATATTATATATATATATTTATATTAATTATTATATATATATATATATTATATATATATATATATATATATATATATATTATATATATATATTATATATAACTAAATCTCAGTAAGTTCTTAACTACAAATAAATTGGCAACTATGGCTCTGAAAATTTTCAACTTTTTCAGCGCTCGTGCTGAACCTCCTGGGGGAAAACATGGACCACAAGGACATGGAGGGAGGAAGAGGACGTGTAGATATTAGTTTACGGTGTTTTAATTACAAAAATTATTAAATGTGTTTTCCTTCCTTATAAAAGCATGCTTTTATTATCGCACTAAGGTTTACTTTGCAAATAAATTCAGCAACAGCCGCCGCACAAATTGATAGTGCGCCAAAGGCGCATAGGCGCAAAAGCGAATAGGCGCTAATGTGACAAGAATATAGGCGCATAGGCGCTAGATCGCAACTAGTCAAACGGCATACGGCCCGCATTAGCGGCAGGCTGCACTCAAACATTAATAGGCGCGCCCAAGCTCTGATAATATACTATATATATACTAATATATATATATATATATATAATATATATATTATATATATATATATATATATATATTATATATATTATATAGTATATGATATATTATATATATATATTAAATATATATATAATATATATATATATATTATTATTTATAAATATAAATATTAAAAAAATTAAACGGGATCTATTAGGCCTTTCATTATCGGCCATACTCCTTACAAAATGATACCTGGGTGTGGCCTAATAAATTTACGTACTGAATCTTGCCTATTCAATATCATAGCTATTAAATAATTACTCTTGCACTTTATATGTTGTAATTTTTTGAAATGAATACGATATATTAGTACCCTTAACATAAAAGTTAGCTAAAATATTAAAAACTTTTGGAAAGTCATTCCCGACACATTGTTTTGCAAAAATTTGTTTGTAACAAATAATTCATTCCGCGAGCCCCCGTGTTACAATTCCGAATTCGAGGATGTGAAAAAGGGTGCCTGACGTGACGCTTACATGACGTAGAAGTGCGCAAAAGGGCTCTGGAAACGATGCACGTGCGCCTGTGTGCGCCGTCCGGCTGGCAGTCGGGCTTTCTGGAACGCAGCTTATGTTACACTTTTTACATCACTCCCCATCATTCACACACACAACACACTATACACACACCACACACACACCACACACACACACACACACACACACACACACACACACAAAACATCATTTATAATTCAAATCAATTATAAAAACATGCAACCTTATATATACTGGATAATAATATATATAATTATAATATTATATATATAATAACTATATATATATATATATATATATATATATATATATATATATATATATATATTATATATATAATATATATATATATATATATATATTAAGTATATATATATATATTATATATATATATAGTAAGAGTACCCATTAAAGGCCGGAAGTGAAAGATCGAGCCTTTTTTCGCGTGGGAATTTTTTAATTACCGTGGGAATTTCGAAATATAAAAATAAATAAATAAATAAATAAAAATAATAAATAAATAAATTAATAAATTAATAATAATAATAATAATATTAATAATATATAATAAAAATAATAAAAATAATAAATAAATATATATTATATAATTAAATATATATATTATATATTATAATATATTATATATATATGTATTATATATATATATATACATATATATTTAATAACTGTATATGGGCCCTCTGCAAGACCCGCACCGCACGCGCACAGCACCCACACGTAGCACCCACCGCAACAGCACCGCACAACGCCCGACCTCACTTAGTAACGGATAGAAGTTTGCTACATGGTATCTCCCTCAAATTTAACACCCCATAGGGGGTGACGTAATCCTCGTCGTAGACGAGTTTCGTGGCCATGCACGCCCCCGCAGGGGGAGGCGCTAAGGCCCCATAAAATTGAAATGGATCGTAAAGTTGAAATTTGGAGATAGTATGAGGAGGAATGAGTAAGTAGGATTGGATCCGGATTCGATCCGGCACTGGCTTCCGGTGCTTGCGGCCGTGCGTGCTGAGTTAGTAATATATTTGTATAATAAACATCATTGGGTTCTCAAAATATATGTTTTATAAGGTATCAGATTTCCGAATATGGATGGTTTTGAAGCTCCCTGGAGAAGAGTTCGACAGCTGGGCCACCCTGGGCGACGTGTGTGCCCACAGGCGCAAACCGCGTGAATACCGGGGCCGGCGCCCGGCAGGCGCGATCCGGCTGCACGCGCCGCGAGAACGCAAACGTGTTTAGTTTTCTTTTAATAATTTTATAATTTTTTTTAAGCTTTTACGAGTGAGCTTTTTGTTTTCAATAATTTTTTTCAAAAATTATTATTTTTTATTTTTTTTTTTAATTTATTTTTGTTTTTACTAAATCTTTATGCTTTTCATGTTTTATAACGTAAAAATTTACGTTTTCACATACCTAAATCAGTAATCAGTAAAATCAGTAAATCAAACACATCCAACCACCCTTCTGTCCATCCGTGATCTATTGATTTCAAGGTCATATTTTCTACTAAATTTTATGTTTACTACCCTGAAATCAGTAAATCAGTAAATCGTAAGCATCAACACCATCCAACCACCTTTCTGTCCATCCGTGATCTTTGAATACTGTTGATCTAATTGATCTATTAATCTATGATCTCAAGTCATATTTATAAATTGTTATGTTTTAACATACCTAAATCAGTAAATCAGTAAATCAGTATCACCCATCCAAACACCTTCTTTGTCCATGCTATGATCCTATTGATCTATGATCTACTTGTTCAAGTCATATTTTTACTAAAGTTGTTATGTTTTAACATACCCTAAATCAGTAATCCAGTAATCAACACCATCCAACACCTTCTGTCCATTCTCATGCATCTATTGATCTATTGATCTATTGATCTATTGATCTATTGATTCAAGTCATGCATTTTTACTAAATTGTTATTTTTTACATACCCTACAATCAGTAAATCAGTAAATCGTAAATCAGTAAATACGTAAATCAAACTACCTCTCCACCACTCTTCCTAACTGCTATAAATCTATGATCTATTGATCTATTGATCAAGTCATTTTTTTTATTAAAATTGTTAATTTTAATTACCTACAGAGTAAATCATAAATCAACCCATCAATCACCACCCTTTCTGCAATCCGTGATCTATTGATCTAGTTGATCTATTGATCTATTGATCTATTGATCTCAAGTCATATTTTTCTTCATATAGTATCAATAGTTCTTTGGTTAAAGTAGAAAAGAAAGCAAGTTTTATTTTAGCGTTTTATAAACATAGTGCAAACTTTTCGTTATTCATTAGGGTTCGGGTGTTCAACCTTAGCAATGGACGTGGTAAATTTATGTTCCTGCTCCAGATACCAACAGTGTTTGTGGTCTGGTCTACAGTTTGCGGGAAAACTTCTGCTATTAAATATTTTAAAAGAGGTTGAGATTTTCGAACAAAAAAGCCTGTTAAAATCATATGGTGTTACAGTGTGTACCAAGAAAAGTTTAATGATTCAAAGATGTAATTCAATTTCACGAAGGTTTATATGATATTAAAGCTCTTCAATGTTTACCAGGGCATAAATCCTTTATGATTTGATGCATAAATTGAATGAAGGATTATTGCAGAACTTTCACAGTTTACGCTTCCACCATCATTTAAACATGCCACTGTATTTTTTATACGCAGAAATATCTTTCATCAGAAAAGTATATGAGGAGAATTGATCTTTAAACACACAGTATTTTATCTTGTTCGGGACAACAGAAGGGATATGACGTCAGGTGAATGTTGTAGCTACCCAATGTTCCTACTCAATCGTAAAGAGTTTCCTAAACGGTATATACAAGAGTTACAATCTTATACCTCACGGTTTATTTATCTGTGAGCTTTCATCTAAGACACGCATGAGTGTTACGCGTACAAATATCTTCTACCTAACGAGATTGAGACAGTATACATACTGAATAATGAGTACTCTAGTAGCAGCTTATTTACCTCTTATGAAAAAATTTAAATTTGAAATTTTTTTTTTTCTGAAAAAACGTAAACTGATCTGGTGAAGATGAAATAATTTCATACAATGAATAGCAGAATGATGCCTAAATTCTTATAAAGGAAAATGTTTCCTTTTAAAAGACTCCAAGAAGGTAAAAGCTGCGTCGTCATAGAAGCATCATTAAAAAACTTTCTGGTAACGTAAGAAAGCTTAAAATAAAAAGAACTATTACAGAAAGGCGGAGGTGTGTTCCTACCTTTACTCTTTTCCGTTATAAGCCCCTTTCGATAATAAGTGGCTTGCTCAATGATCTGAAGAAGGTTATGGGTTTTACCCTATCAGCGCTTATGAGAAGATGAAATTTAACACAGAAATCCACTCCAACAACAACAACAGCAACACAACAACAACAACAACAGCACCAACAACAACAACTGCAACAGCAACAGCAACAGCAACAACACCAACAACAACAACGATAACATCAACAACAACAACAACCTCCAACAACACAACAACAACACAACAACACAACAACAAACACAACAAAACAACAACAAAACACAAACAACAACAACAGCACCAGCAACAAACAACAACATACAACACAACCAACAACAAAACACAAACAAACATCAAACAAAGCAACAAAACACAGTCACAACAGCCACAACAGTCACAACAGCCACAACACAGCAACAGGTTCGAACACAGATCGGGTATAACCCTTATCCGCAGTTGCTCCAACAGCAACCTTTGAGTTTATATGACGCAAGTTAGCAGATAAATAATTA
The DNA here is from genome assembly GCA_015478945.1 of Trachelipus rathkii. NCBI lineage: Eukaryota > Metazoa > Arthropoda > Malacostraca > Isopoda > Trachelipodidae > Trachelipus > Trachelipus rathkii. Next base: position 13,639 of record JABUQX010027946.1, read on the forward strand.
GAGCAAAGGATTGTATCGATCTTAAACTCTGGATGTTAACATTATCGAAAAAAAGAATCCTATATAAAATCTATACAAATAGTAGATTCTAAAAGCTTTATTAAATTTACCTAAGGAAGATTCAGCTCTAGCAGCAGATACTAAGATTGAGGTGAAAAGAGAAGATAATTTTAAACATGTACTCGAGGAAAGCTTACCCATGAGGAGTAAGAAAACGGGTTTAGCTCCATATAATATTTTAAAAGATCAGATTACATGGAATGAACTCGGTCAAATCATTATTGATGGAGAAACAATAGCTGGTTCGAATATTGTTACTTGATATCCGATCTCTCGCCGTGATTGGAAGAAGGCTCCTGTAGCAGGATGGAATAGGATCAAACAAAGAACTTCAGACTATTAATTTTCCAAGAACTTTAATCCAGAATAACGATTAGCGGATCTGGATAATATTCCAATGTCCTCCTAGACAGATCGAGTCCTTCTGGTAATTCTTTCGCATCGGACAAGATTTAAAGTTGCTAAGTAAAACATTACGCTCAAGGCAGGTACGAATAGTAGAAAACAGCCTTCGTTAAAATGGATTAGTTCGCTAATTATTTATCGGGCTTTTTATATGCATTGTATTTGTTTGTAAATTTAAAATAATATATATTAGCTGTTATTTTTCTGTATACATCTGCTATGCTTTTAATTATAATTTAAAATATTAATATTATTTTGTAGTTAAAATAAAATATTTCATATACATTTGTTTTTTTATATCACCTTTCAGTTACATGAATATCATTTTATTGATAATGTCATTGGGAGTCATGGAGGCTAAGGAGGCGGTCGATACAAATATTACTATTGATGTGAAACAGCCATACACGTTCGGTGGGTTTTTCAAGTTCGCTTCGAAGTTTCCCTCAATTAATAAGAAACAGAATTGGAAAAATTTTTAGAAGGTGGGATGCCTTTTCCTACATACCTAATAACGAAAAAAAATTTCCTACACGGAAGAACTATAGGCCTCACATTATAGATAACGTATGGCAGCCTTAGATTGACAGATATTATAAAATAATATCTTACATGAGGGCGTATCATATTTCCTTTTTGTGTAGATGTACTATTCAGATACTTATGGTTAAGGGTTTTAAAAGATAAAGATCGAACTGTTGCTACAGCAAGTCAGCAGAAATTATAATAAGCGATGGCACGATAATCCCAAATGATGTGGACTGATAAAGGTTATGAGTTTTTAGGTACAGAGTTCCAAGAGATTAGTCATTGAGTAAGACATAGGTTATTACAACACATTCAGCTTAAGTAAGCCGCAATAGTTGAAAGAGTACAAAGAATTACAAAGAAATATAAAATTCTGAAAAAATAATTTCCCTCGAAGATGAAGAGATTGAAATATTCAGATACACTACAGACCTGGCTTACTCCTATAATCAATCTTATCATAGAACACTTAAGAAATACCCTGTAAAGATGTGAACGACAACTTCTGTACCTATAGACACAATGGGAAAAATAAAAGATAACACAGGTGTTAAAGTAAGGAGATTATGTGAGAGTATCCAGGGCTGATGAAAATTTCAGATGTTGTATCAAAGTTTCTGTTCGAGAGGCTTTTGATAGAAAGGATAAAGTGGATATGGGGAAAACAGGTTAAAATTATACTAATTATACATTTTAAACGGTGAAAAATAAAGCAGGATTCTAATAAACAGGAATTACAGAAAGTTACAGTTTGTACTAAGAGTCACGAGTATAAAATTAGAAAAATATTAGGATCTAAAGGGAAGGAAAAAATAAACATAATCTGTCAAATGGGTAAGGCTTCCTAATGAGTTTAACAGTTATTAAATGCCAGTGAAATTAAGAAACATTGATCAGTTTATTTTGTGAACATGGAGAGTGAAGATCATTTCTATTTAAGCGCTTGGCCCTCATCGCTTCTATGGATCTACATCCGGAAAATAAAATATCAGACTATACAACTCAAATTATTGAACCCTATAACTTTTGATCGAGAAATGTATGAAGCAAGATTAAGTGAAATACATTCTTGACGCACTCTGTTGAAAAATATTAGAGTCCCCCTCTGCCTTTATAATATTTAGAAGCGTTGAATATGTTAAAATGTATTAAAATTAAAGCTAATATGGACATTATCGAACATGAACGGATAGAATATTTTTATGAAAATATTTCATAAGTCGGGGTCTTTACAAATCGGTTACTGATTATGGCCTTTAAATATCAAAAATTTGAAACAAGTCAATCTATTGTAAGAATTTAGTGTTTTCTCGTTAATAAAACCGTTATGAAGATAAGTGTTAATCACCTTAAATATCTCACAACTCATGTGAACCTGAGATAAGCAGTTTATTTATTTTCCATTCTGCAGATGGTTTTCGTAAATGTCATTTACTCGCATCAGACTCAATATTGAGAATAATGATTATCAAACCATCTCTTAAGGATCTAATACGTTATATCCACTGGAAGAGTATGTCTCAAAAAATGACACAGAGAGTTCACGTAACATTTTTGTATGCGCCTTCCTAAGCATGTTTCAAGATCCTGGTATGGCCTATGTTTATAAAGATATTATAGACCATCAGTATGTAGGAATACTAAAGCCTCTTTGTTAAGAGTAGTTCATTTTCCTAAAGATCGTAAAGTTATAAGCTTTCCTAATGTTCACTACTTACCTATGAGTAAGACCCAACTGAGTTCAGTTCGTATTTATATAAGAGACGTTAAAGGTAATCCATACCCATTCACAGTTGGGACAGCAGTGTGTAAAGTACACGTTAGAAGGAAGCTCCGTTAAATAATAATAATGGAAAGAGAATGAGCCTTCAGGGGTTCAAGAATGCAGAAGGGATATGGTTTAGGTGAATTTTTTGCTTCGTTGTTCAGACGTGCTACCCTTTGTTTAAATCGGAGGTAATTCTCGTAAAAAAAAGCAGCTAGGAAGGTATAGATACTTCCAGGATATTAGGGAGGTGTTCGGACCTCGACAGCTGTAACTCCGACTAGCCCGATGCTTCTGATAACATGCTTAGATGATGTTAAACGAAAAATACGACGTAAGATGACGGGTCAAGGTTAGGTCGCCGTAAAAAAACCTGTAAAGAGGAATAGGAAAAGGGTCATTAAAGAAAAAGTGTTTTGATGTGTTTGCTCTCTAATAATGATGATAAGTGGTATTTTTTACATAATAATGAACAACCTGTAAACTATCTTCCGTATTAAGTGAATGTTTAAACAAATTCTCTTCATTTAACGCTCAGACGACTGCAACCGCAGAAGCCATTTCTCCATCCTCCGCCCCAAGACTGTTGTAAGAGTGAATTGGATCTCTTCTCAGGAACCTACAAGAATCAGCGTGAGTGAGTCCAAATTTTATAGTATTAACTCCGTTACCGCGATCAACCAATCTGATGTAACCTCGAATTCAATTCCCACGGCACTTCTGACAATATCTTGACCTTCGAATGTGTTTTTATATCTGAAGACTAAGTTAGTAAACGAAGATGGTTCAGACTCACAGGAACCGATCACGTAGTGTACTCCGAGACAAATTTCCTGTACACGTGTTTTAATCAACTTGAGGTGTTTTTAATGAAACATTCTAGGAGCTCAGCCGCAAGTTACCCTATCGAAGTTATCTTGAAACTTTACTATTATTCTCAGATGCGAAGGAGTCTCATCTGCATCATGCGGATATTCAATTTAAAAGATGTAGAAGAAACATAGAAACGACGCTGCTTAAGTCCTAAATACACGTATGATATTATCGGACGTGTAAAACGGTGGATAATTCTCTCAAGAAGACATTATTCTATCATCAGTGGACACCGCATCAGGTAACTGACTACACCTGATTGCTCCTTATGTTAAAGCGCTCTTTTTAAGAACAACTACGCTACCAAAGCCTACTTTAAAATTACTGGAGCTTATCTATCTGTACGTAAAGTGAAATTAGTCTTCCCATTAAACATAGAAATAGAGAAATCTCTTTTGACCGATACAGCAAAATATCCAATCAAGAGAATTGAGACTAAAATTTTTAACTTTACCCAAGGATTATGAGTGTTAATATACCTAACATCGTCAATGGTAGCTTACCTCAGAAGGTAATAATAGGAATTGTAGAACACGTGATGCTTATTCTGGAAACTATGGAAAGTCCGCCTTTAAATTTACCCATTTCGGCCTTAGGGGTATCAGTTTGCATGTGAATGGTCAAACATACGGTCGTGATTATGAGATGATATATGAAGACTCCCATTCTCAATGTTCGCGTCCTTTTTACGATTTATTTGCTAATACTGTATCTTGCAGCGATAACGGTACAGGTGTTGATCTCAAGACTTTTGCTGAAAACAGTAATTCTTTCAGCTTGTAATGCTTATCATCTCAATATCCTAAGAAAAGGAACATTAGGATTGAGTCTCAAATTTGGACAAAGTTTGACATCTTCAATCTCAGTTCTGGTGTATTTGGAACATCTCAAGTCATCGAGATTGACAGAGTACGATATATTTTGAATTATTAACGATGCCTTAAGAATCAGCATGCAATAACTCTAGAATCTTACTAATATTTCTAATTGTATTCTTTGGTAATCAACTTAGCTCTGTGAAAATTGGATACCGACTCTGTCTTATCTTCAACTTCTCCTCGGAATGTATCGAACAATGGATGGAATAGCAGTGGTATAAGCAATCAAAAAATGTTTTGTATATTTCCTTGACTCTCTGCATTTAGATTTTAAGTTTAGTAATCATTATGTACATCTTTTTTTTAAAATATAATATGTTAATATGTTAAGACCTTACTGTTTTCCTGTACAACTATATTCTAATTTATGTGGAGTCTACTGTATTTATTTCATTATAGGTTTTTCATGGGAATGTTTTCTTTAATCTTAAACTTGTAAATAATATTTGATGCTAAAATTATATGGTAACGATTATGTAGTTTGGCATTATTTCTATACGCTTTAAAAATAAACTGTTTTCTTTTCCTACTTTTAAAAAGGGCTTATTTTGCTATCGAAAAAATATGACTTGGCACGCCGCCGATTTTCAAAAGGGTGAATGGATTAGCTGGTTTCTCTGATGGGCAGAAGGTGGTTTGGATGGATGGGTTTGATTTTACTGATTACTGCTTTAGGGTATGTTAAACATAACAATTTTAATAAAAAATTGACTTGAATCAATAGATCAATAGATAATAAGACATAGATCAATAGATCATACGCAGGGTAGGAAGAGTGGTGAGAGGTAGTTTGATTACTGAATTTACTGATTTACTGATTTTACTGATTTACTGATTTAAGGTATGTAAAACATAACAATTTTAGTAAAAATATGACGAATCAATAGACCAATAGATAAATAGATCACATAGAATCATAGATCAATAGATTCATAGATCAATAGAAGTGTGGTTGGCATGTGGTTTGATTTACTGATTTACTGATTTAGGGATGTAAAACATAACAATTTTAGTAAAATTGACTTGAATATAATCAATAGGTGATCAATAGAATCAATAGATCCATAGATCATGGATGGCAGGAGGGTGTTGGATGGTGGTTTGATTTACTGATTTAACTTGATTTACTGATTTAGGGTATGTAAAAACATAATTTTAATAAAAATATGACTTGAATAATAGATCAATAGATCATAGATCAATAGATCAATAGATCACGGATGGGCAGAAGGGTGGTTGGATGGTGGTATGATTTACTACTGATTTACTGTTTACTGATTTAGGGTATGTAAAAACGTAAATTTTTTACGTTTTAAACATGAAAAGATAAAAGATTTTTAGTAAAACAAAAATAAATTAAAATAATAAATAAAAATATAAATTTTTGAAAAATTAAGTTGAAACAAAAAGCTCTCGTAGAAAGCTGAAAAATTATAAATTTATTAAAGCGCGTGGCCACGCGGCGTTCTCGCGACCACCGCGCCGGATCCGCGCCTGCGGGCGCGCAGCGCCGATCACGCGCGGGGTGCGCGTGCGGGCCGAATCGTCGGCCCGGGGCCAGCTGTAGGAACTCTCTCGCAGGGATCTTCAACCATCATATTCGAAAATCATGACCTTATAAACATATATTTGATACCAATATGGGAATTATTATAAAAATATTTACTAACTCAGCACGCAACCGGAGCAAGCACCGGAGCCGGTGCCGGATCCGAATCCGGATCCATATCCTACTTACTCATTCCTCCTTCTATTACAATCTCCAATTTCAACCTTCTACGATCTTTCATTTTTAGGGGGCCAAGCACCCCCCTTCGGGTGGGGTGCATGGCCACGGTAACCTTCGTCTACGTACGAGGTTAGTCACTCCCTATGGGTGTTCAAATTTGAAGAGATACCATGTCGCAAACTCTATCCGTTACTAAGTGAGGTGCGGTGCGGTGCGGTGCGGTGCGGTGCGGTGCTTGTGGTGCGGTGCTTTAGCGTGTGGTGCTCGTGCGGTTCGTGGGGTCTTGCAGGACAGTACAGTTATAATTTAATAGAGTATTAAATTCATTTAAAATATTATTTTTATATATATATATATATTATTATATATATTATAAAAATATATATATATATATATATATTATATATATATATCATTATATATTTATATGATATATATATATATATATATTAATATATAATATATATATATATATTATATATATAATATATCTACAAAATCCCATTATATTTATTATTTATATATATATATATATTTCTATTATATTTATTTATTTTATTATTTATATTTTATTTATTATAACTTTTTTGACTTTATGTTTTAATTAATTTATTAAAATTTTATTTATTTTATTTATTTATTTTTATTGTTTCGAAAAAAAACCTTCGGTTTTTTTTTCGAGGGTGAAGGATGGAAATTCCAACGGTAATTTAAAAAATTCCCACGGCGAAAAGGGGGTCGATCTTTCACTTCCGGCCTTCAATAGGTACGCTACTACATATATTATATATATATATATATATACTATATATATATATATATATATATCATATTATATATAATAAACTGACGGATATCACAAGACATTAATTATAATACTCACTCACTATGGTCAACTATATATATAATTATATATATATAGTAGTATAGGAGGAAAGTACCGCTAAAAATGTTGCAAAGCAATGTTTGAAACAATGTTGCAAATGTTTGCAAGCACCATTTTGAACATTTGGTTTTTCAAGTTTGACGTGTCAAGGTTAGGGTTTTTTAGTCGGTGAGACCGAATTTAGTCTGAAAGACGACTTCCGAGGTTCCTGAGCCTGAACCAAAGATTTTTAGCCCAAAAGGGGGGGCGGCCCCAAAGGGGGCTTTTTGGTTCCAGAAGGTTTTAAATGATCGGTGATCATTTTTGATTGTTCCAATCGATTTATGTTATCGATTACCCCTAAATCGATCTTTAAATCGTCTTATCTACGTGCTCTGGTTGGCATTTAACAATGAAAAATATATGAAAGAAAATAATTCCAATAATTAACATTCGATTAATGCGTTGTAGTTAATGTGCCACCTGCGCGACAACCTAATTCTTATAAAATTGAATAGGATATATTAAGGCTTGGGGGAGGATTGGACTAGCCTTCAGACAACCGATAAGGTTGTCTGTGTTTGTTTGTATTATTTTATTACGGCGCGCGCGTGCGCTACACATAATACACATACCCTTTTTATATGAAGGATAAGAGCTATCGCCTTCAAACTTGGTATATGTTATTTGTGTGTAATAAACTGATCACAGACGAGTTTTGGTGACCGTAGGTTACCCCTAAGGGGGTGTTGCCCCTGCGCCAAGGTCAAATTCGTTCTGAAACCATGTAGGCTTAACGTATCGAATGAATTTGGATGTTGAGTTTATATGAATGACGTAATCTCGTCGAGCGGAGATTACGTTACCTCTTGCGTCAGCCGTAAGGGGGGACGTAGCCCCCGTAAAAAATTAAAAATGATCGTAGAAGATTGAAACTTGGATGGGTTGAGGAGTCGGAGTCGGAGCTCGAGTCGGCTGACGGAGTTGGAATCGGATTCGGATTCGGAGTCCAGGAACCCCCCGGGGTGGGTCCCTTCCTGAAAGAAAAGAAGAGATACGATGCTATAAGAAGAAGAGGAAGAAGAAGAAGAAAGGAAGGAGGAGGAGAAAGGAACAGGGAGAAGAATGAAGAGGAGGCAGGAAGTCTGAGAAGGAAATCAGAGTTGGTATGTCAACCGGTGCTGAGCCGGTGCGTAGCCGCCATAGTAAACATTCTTTAAATAATAAAAGATCATTACTGTTTTACATAACTGCTTCTGTTCTAAGTGCATATCGTTAATTGCATTGCTTCGTGCAAAGATAACCTTTATTTTCTAAAATGTTGAAGACTGACATTAATATTTTCAAATCTCATTTTTCTTTTTATAAACGTTGACTATATAATTTTTTTTCCTAAGTTGAAACATGCAGATTTGTTTACAATGCATTTGTTATTCAAGGTTTTATTTACATTATAATTTGATATTTAAATTTTATATTTAATTTTTTTTTTTTTATTTTTTATTTTTTAAATATAATTTTTCCGAAAAGATTTTTTAATTTTTATTTTTTATTTTTTTATTTTTTCCTTTTTATTTTATTTGATTTACTTTCTATTTTTTTTTTATTTTTTTTTGAAGTTTTATTTACATTTATACTTTGTTTAATTTCTTTATTTTAACTTTTTTTAAATTTTATTAACTTTCAATCAATATTTTCATTTTTATTTTTTTTTCTATTTTTTTATTATTTTTTTATTCTTTGCTCTTTTTTTGTTTTGTTAAATTTTTTTTTTATACTTTTCATGTTTATAACGTAAAAAATTTACGTTTTTACAAACCCTAACAGTAAATTACTAAATCAAACACCATCCACCCCCCTCCTGCCACCCTGTGTGTGGTTGATTAGAATTTGATCTATTGATCAATTTCTATTGATCTATTGATTAAGGTCAAATTGTTTACTAAATTGTCAATGTTTACATACCTAAGCATAAGTCAGTAAATCAAACACCATATCACACTCACCCCTCTCTGTCCATTTGTGTGATCTATTGACTATTGATCTATTGATTATCTGATTAAGGTCCATTTTTACTAAATCTGTCCATGTTTTACATACCTAAAGCAGTAATCACTAAATCAAAACCACCATCCACTCACCCTCCTGCCCATTTGTGATCTATTGATCTATTGACTATTGATTCAAGTTGATTAAGGTCAATTTTTTACTAAATTAGTCATGTTCTACATACCCTACAAGCAGTAAATCACTATCAACCACATCCACTACCACATGTCAGTTTGATCTTTTGATCTATGATGCTATTGATCCTATTGATCTATTGATTAAGGTCACATTTTTCACTAAAATTGTCATGTTTTTACATAGCCCTAAAGCAGTAAATCACAATCAACCACCAAATAATGCTAAATCACATCACCACTTTGTCCCAGTTGTGATCTATTGGATCTACTTGATTATTGATTCACGTCCAATTTCGAGTTCATTCTGGATAAAACCCTAACATACAAAACAAATTCTTTATACACTCAATCACGAATATATGCTAACGTACCAAAGGTTTTCACATCAAAAAAGCAAACATAGCATCACCTGAACAAAAATATAAGTACAACCTAACCTAAAGCACCTTAAGCCGAATCAACTGATAACATCTAACAGAACATCCACACTTAACAACAGTGAAGTAACTATCAAAACATACAAAAAGTACCTATTCAAACTTTTTCAAACACTCCTCATTAACATATCAATGTAATTTCACACTAACATCGGTAATATTTAACAAAGATTTAACAATCCACACTAACTTGTGTACATGAACTAAAAATATATGACAACACACGACACACACTCACACACACACACACACACAACACACACACCTACAACACCCAAACCCACACACACACACACAATACAACATTACGCAATAGTAAACTGAAATATTTTTAGGCTTATCCTTTTTAGGCTTCCGCCCCTTTCAGAAAAATCAACGCGAAACATGAAAATGATTTTATTGTAAGGGTTAATAAAAATAACTTTATATTTAAATTTTATTTTCAGAATATTTTCTATGATTGGAGTGAACATTATACTTAGAATAGATAAATATTTTATATATTAATGGAAATATGTACCCTTATCTACCATATGATGCAGTGCGACATGAATTTTTAATAAAGAATCGCTTGTCGGTTGTGTGCTGGACCATTTTAGTACCAGCAACAATACTAACACCTCCATGTTTCCCAGGCTGAAAAGTTATATTAGGCACACTGTAACACAACCCTCCTCTGTTACTCCCGTGTAAATTAGCATGAGGATTCTGTGACTCGTCTATTCGTGCAGCTTTTTTATGAGGTAGGTCATCGTCTCGTACATCATCTTTATCAACATTATCAATTTGTATTTCATTCATTGCCTTCACTGTAACATCATGGTTTTTGATATCATTGTACAATGACTCATCGTGGCCTATAACTATTTTCAGAGCAACGATCATCACGTTAGCTTTACAATTTTTCAAAATTAAAGTATCTTGTATCTTTACTTGATGTGTTTGCTTTTACAATATATTTATATTCCCATCTGCAGTTCTTATTCTAACAGCATAAGACCTTAGGTCCAGTACACACAAAGGAATCAGCGTATGCCCCAGAACCATAATCTGCTATCATCTGTTAGTTAACCTAAAAAGTTTCCTGTTTTCAATAACTTTCATCGTTTCTCCAGCGCCAAAATACAAGAGTCTGTTCGCAGTACAATCCTTTTGTTTGCCTTTGTTAAGGAGCTTCGATATTTTATACTGCATATCAGTCGTAAACGATGCGTGGCATAATTTTGTAGCAGTTGACGTGCGTTCGGCTAGTGCATTTTTGACAACTGTTACAACATATTTACAGCCTATTGGAATAACGCTAGTGACTTCATTGTCACATTGATTGATTAGTTCTCATACTTGTCACTAGTGCATACTACATCTCCTCTTGTAGGCGTAATTTTGTGCAAATTTCCCCAAAAGAGAATTGAGAATACATTTTGCAATGACCGCATCCCAGGGTTTTTTCTTGATATGTTAAATATCAAGTTCGACCAATCTTCCTTTCTCTGAAACAGCACGGACAAACTCTTTAAGCTTTTCCTCGAAATCAGGATCGTCTTTCGTGAATATTATTTGGTGGTCCTGAAGCCTCTGTTTTTATTTTTAAAAAGTGTTACATATCCTTCACATACAAAACATCCTTCTCTGTTAAACGACCAAACTTTCAAACATTTTAATTATTTCGTATCCATCTTCTAATCTACTGAATTTCAGGTGTTGGTGTATACCCTTCAAATAGCACGTTCATTTTCTGTTCATGATGCATTTCGCACACATTTTTCAACACATTTCTACAACACAGAGGGGAATTATTTAATTTATTTTTGGCTCGTTTAGCGAGGACGGGGATGTATAAGTCTTAGGAGAGAATCTTAACGTAAGCTTGCAGCCAAAATATTTATCATTGACTACCCTACTCTTAAAATGATTCACATGTCCAGCTAACTTTATCAACCTATTAGTTTTCAGGCGGGCCAAAGGTATTTCCATTGTTTCTGAACATAAGGGTAAAGCGATGTATAGTCTAAATACATGATCTTCTGTCCTTTAGTTGGTGGGTAGTAATGTACGAATGGTTCAGTGCGGCATCCAAAATAATTGTCTATTGAGTCTGTGTACACATCATTGGCTAAAGACGTTAATATAGTCACTAACGCTTATGTTTTCATCGGTAATGATCCAGGATCTTGATGAATTGGGGTCTTTTGTACCTTCCATTCACATTCCCACACACGCTACATTAAACCCGGCTTCTTTATACCTATCTTCTTGTTTCATGGTGAGATTGCGGTCAACAGCCGATACGCTATGCAGCATCCCTTTTCCTTTATTGCAATCTTTATGTCCATGCCATGCACAACCATGGTATAGGAAAGCAGTTTTCACTCCTTTTACATAACCAAATCCGTCAGGGTAAAGACACTTGTTCTTAATTTTGAACCCTTTCTCTCCACCGTTGCGAGCGTGCCTTATGTTTATATTGTTCAATTTTTCCTGATACATGAGCCAACGAATTGCTTCATAGGTGAAAGGTTTAGGGTTCTCTCGACCTAGAATAGTAATTTTTTCCTCAGGCATAAACACATTTTTTATAAAGTGTAAAGCATAAAGATGCAATTGTTGTGTTGTTGTCTAGACAATCTATATCAAATTCTTTAATGAAACTACCTCTAAACTTCTCAAAACATTTTCTTAGTATATTAACATCTTGGACACAGTACTTTTCACATTCTTCATAAATATTGTATTCTTTGCCTATAAACTTATTATAGTACTCTTCAAATTCTTGTCTTTCATTTGTTGACATTTTATCTACTTCGAAGAATTTCTTATCAGGAATAGGTCCTTTATAATTCAATGTATCTTCATTTAAAAATGTATAGGGAAAGAAACCTTTGGAATTGTCTTTTTCACTGACACCCATGCATTTAGGCAAGCTTTTCAATGCACATGGTGTGAAAAGCAATGTATCCCTGAAGACTATATTTCCATTCGATCCCATTGAAATGATTTTATTGCCTCTTTTTATAGGGGTTTCTGCTGATAGATTCTGAACTTGGATGTGTCAGTAATGATGCATATACGAACTGATGATCAAATTTTCCGCCATTATGTGCAGCAACAATCACTTTTGACTCATGATTTTTCTCTGAAAAATCCATCAGGAAGTCTATAAATTGATTTACAGGCGTTTTTTCGGTCTCTAATTTAAATGTTCTTGTTCTTGGGCCACAATGTGAACATACTTGTTCACCTTCCTTATATGTGCACATTTCGCATATATGTGGCTTACCATAATAAGGGACCGCAATTTACCTTATTCTTTTCTTCTTCCTTATCATCATAATCCCTTTATCCTTCCTGGTTGTCTCGATATCAATAGTAACAGTATAACCACCGGATCCAGTATCTTTCTTCTTTATAATTTTCCTTATTTCATGTAGCATATAATACGAAATTCGTTTCTTTAGGCTCATATAATGTACTGCAGTGTTTTGCTAATAAGCCTTGTGCAATCGTGTTGAATCTACCCTTTGGAGATCAAGCTTTATGCACAAGGCAGAAGTGTACAAATCTTAATTTCTTACATGTTTTATATCCTGATGTTTTTTAAACGAATGCATATAAATTCACGAACATTCACGACAATTCATTGGAATATCAATTCGTGATCCAATGAGCCTTGACACTTATCGTATGACACTGTCATATCCCATATGTTCCACCATCCTAATTTATGCGCCAAATATTAATTACTACTGTTGAAAGTGTAAAAATAGTGCAAAAGAACGTTCATATAGCATTCTTTTCTGGTGTTTCTCAAAACATAACTTTAACTTATCTTCTTTTATAGCATAATAATGATTTACTCCGTCGTGGCCTATAATTATAAAGGATCATTTCTGTTCTCGTTAGATGGATTATAAAGTATTAAACTCAATATACCTTCAGGAAATAAAACCTATACGGCATTTTTCGAATTCCGTTTTTTCAAGTCAGTTACTATCAGAAAGAATCTGTATACATGCCCATTTTTAGCTAATATTTTGCAGCTTTCTCCGATGTATACGAATGAAATACATTGGACTCTACAATCCTCGCTATTTCTAAAGAGACAACAAGCTTTGAAGCGCAACTACAGCGCCTTCCTCTTAAGATGAAACTTCTACAATGTACGATGTTTAAACTAAGATTTTGTGGCTCGAATGCAAACGTTTTCACAGTCAACACTTTTCCTTTAGCTATCATGAACACAGTAGCTATTACTTTGAATTTGGTAAAAGTTGCCTTGTCACCGGACTGGAATGACCCAAACCGTATGAGGGTTGGAATCAATTTCACGTTTGGCGATGATCAGTCACCTGATGGAAATACCGTAAATATCAGTTTAATAGAGACATATTAGATGAATTGCGGTGAGAGATGAATGAACGTTTGGAAGGTCATTCAGTCCGGTACAAAGGCAAACTTTTACCAAATTCAAAGTAGTAGCTACTGTGTTCATGTTATGATAGCTAAAGGAAAAGGTGTTGACTGTAAAACCGATGCATTCGAGCCACAAAATCTTAGTTTCAAACATCGGTTACATTAGTAAAGTTCATCTAGAGGAAGGCGGCTGTAGTTGCGCTTTCAAAAGCTGTTGTCCCTTTAGGAAAATATCGAGAGAATAGAGTCCAAATGTATTCTGTCGTCTACAATCGAGAAAGCTGCAAACAATATTAGCTAAAAATGTGCAAATGGAATATAACAGAAATTCTTTCAAACTAGTAACTACTCTTAGAAATACCGAGAATACTACGAACAATGCCGTATAAGTTGTATTTGAGATCTGAGTAAATGGAAGATAAAAATACTTTTATCCATCTAATCGAGAAACAGAAATGATCCCTTATACATTCATAGGCCACCGACGGAAGTAATCTTATTAATCTATACCAAGAAGATAAGTTAAAGTTATGTTTGAGAACACAAGAAAAAGAATCATATATGAACGGTATCTTTTGCACTTATTGTTACACTTTCAACAGTAATAATCATTCGCGCATAAATTAACCGTAGACATTATGAGGACAATGTAGACAGCTGTCTATACGTAAAGTGTCAGTCATTTGATCAACCGATGGTCATATTCCCATGATTGTCGTGACATGTAATCGTGATTTTATAATGCATTCTGTTTTAAAAAAACATCAGGGATAATAAAACATGTAAGAAAATTAAGATTTGTACACTCTGCCTTGTGCAATAAAGCTGATCGCCAAAAGGTAAATTTCAAACACGATCTAGCACAAAGCTTATTGCCAAACATCGCAGAATACATTATACATGAGCCTCAAGACAGACGATATCATATATGCTAATGAAAAAGAAAATTAAAAAGAAGAAAGATACTGATCCGGTGGTTTATACATGTTACTACGATATCGAGACATACCAGGAAGATAAAGGATATGATGATAAAGGAAGAAGAATAATAGAATTGCGTCCTTATTACTGGTAAGCAGATGATATGGCGAAAAAATGTGCACAGATAGGAGGTGACAAGTAGTTCCACATCGTGCACCCAAGAAACAGAACAATTTAAATTAAGAAAACGGAGTCTAAAAAAGGACCTGTTGGAAATTTCATTGATTCTTCAGAGAATCTTTGCTCTATTAATATAATAATATCATTACCTTAATATAATTAAAAAACGCTATATAATTAATTCAGATATGGGAATTAAATCTGAAGGTTAACTAATACATTAGCTAAACAGGTACCGTGTTGAATTTCGTCGAGATTGTAGCACTTAAAGTTTAATTATTAATCATGATATAATAGAATTGGACATAGTGAGTTGTGTCTCGAGCAACTTATAGTCTCTAGGGAGCATAAGAAATGAAACGATAGAGAAGCTTTATTTGTACAGAGAGCATCTAGGCGGGATGAGTGTGAGTGTGTAAGAGTTGTGTGAGATGATCTAGAGAGTACCATGAGATGAGTAATGAACATATGTATGTTCGATGTGGGAGAAAGCAGTAGTCGTATGAAAGAGAGAGTGTAGATGAGCATCTATGAGATATGATGCTCTCTCAGATATATCACTCTCTGCTACTGTGTGAGTGGAGTGAGTATGATGTTATTTATATTTAGCACCACACCACGGTCTCGATAAGAGATCCACACACGGATAATTAGTTATTTTTCGACTGGGAGACGATCGCATTATATATGATAATTCTATAGTAATAATATATAAAAATAAATAATTACATTATATACATTAATATATATTAGTATATATAAGTTATATATAGTATTATATATATATATATATCATATAATGTACTAGTGATATATAGTGATATATATACGATTTAGTTACAGTTTATATAGTCATAGATAGTAGGGGTATTCGTAAAATATATTAGTATATATAATATGGTCTGGAACAATAATAATGCTCGTATAGACTTCTTGTATATCGGGCAAACAATTTAGGTGAGAAAAAAGACAGGAGAACAACAAGGAGCAGAAGCGGCGTCAGAAGGGTATGAAAAATGGATCTTGTTAACGCGGTTACCAGAGGTCCGAGAATCGGGGATGATGTCATCGCAAGATCGTTAGAGCAACATAGATATGCGAACCGAGGGTTAGTGAAGTAGTAGGAGGATCCGTGGTAAACAGTAAACAGAGAGTGTAGGGTCCTGATAAGGAGGAGTGTCACTCAAGTCCACTACAGGATGGCGAGATTTGCTGGGGGTCAGAGAAGAGAGTACAGGAAGAAAGGAGCCCCCAGAGACTGGTTAGCAGATACGAGAAGCTTAGGACAGAGATTAGGGAACAGCACGGGCTCGCCGAAGGCTGGATGGAAGAGCGAGGATAATATCACGGATATTAAGATGGGAGTGGTATCATGTGATATAGTATACGGTCGGATAGAGATGCGTTGACGGTTGCATGAGCATAAGGTTTCCTAACTACGTCTAACAGACCTGAAAAATATATTTGTATTCGTATTTACTTCAATGATAAGATATTGGAAAAAATTATTAATGAAGAGGAAAGTTTGCCGTCGTCACTGTTGAAGTACTTATCTTCACTGGAATTCGTGGGAAAATAAATTGAATGTTCAAATATTTTTAATCACCCTGTTTGTTTCCAAAAAGTAGGCTTTTATACCCCTTTCAAAATATTTTAAGGAAGAGATTGATGACAGACGTCTCGTGCAGTGTTACCCATATGAGAGGTCTCTATATCAGCTCGGGGCTGGGATCCCTCACCTGTTCAATTGATCTTCTCATGATAATCGTCATTAATAATTGGACACGATAACAGAATAGTGTTATGTTGGATTAACCGAATGGATAGTAATTCAGATGAGATATGGCAGTAGATAATAATGACAATTCAAAATTATTAATACGTGATAGGAAATCAGATCTAGGTATATTAAAATAGTAGTAATGATAATAATAATAATAATAGTATATATCAATAATAATAATAAGTAAATAACTAATTAAGTAATACACCGTGATGATTATTCAGTTAATTATATATTTTAAATAATTATATTATAAGTAAAATTAGTACTGATAACTCGATTAGTGGTCAGTAATGGTCAAGCATCGTAATCAATACTGATAAGTTAATATTATGTGAATGATAACGATAAGTAATTAGTGATAATAAAGTGATAGTATGTTTATAATAGTGCGACTAGAATAGATCATTAAAGTAGGATTCTGAATAGTGACAGTATTAATTTAAAGACATATTACTTTATAGTGAATAGGGAATGAGAGAACTCTCAGGCGTAGACATAGTGAGTATTATGATGTAGTGTATGTGATAGTTTTATATATAAATATGATGTAATGGTTATGACTTGTATTAGTATGATGTATGTGGTTTAGTATATAATGCGTATAATTGATATTTTGTTTATATATATATAATATTTTATCTATAATAATGTATAATATAATTTAATGTCAACGACAATAGTTTATAGTGTATATAATATATAGTATTTAATAGTAATAATATCGATGTTTTTAAATTTTTATATATTTTATTTAATTATAAATAGAAACGCCCGATAGCTCAGTGTTAGAGGCATTTCGCCAAACCGATACGAGGTGTCCCAGACTGCGTTAATTGGTTATTCGTTACGTGTAATAATGCACTGTGGTGGAAATGTAGGCTGTCTCCCATACAGTGGGGGCTCGGGTCCGTCGTTGCTCGGACGTTAAAAGAAGTACACTCTCCATTCCGATTATGGGCTCTGCCGTGAGTGACTTGTTTATCTCTGTAAAAAAAAAAAAAAAAGAAAATGTTATATATATATATATATATTTATCACTATATATATGAACTATATATATATGTATTATACTAATTATATAGTATATATATTAACGTTATTAATATATAATATATTAATATTATATGATTTATATATATATATGTATAAATAATAAAATGAAGGACCAAATATTAAATTCTAAGAAAAAATATAAAAAATTTAATTATAAATTTCTCAAATCCATTCTTACCGGATGTTAACTTTAATCGATGGCATGAGTGAGCAAGTCGAAAAAGCTCCGGGTTGGCATGCGCATACGTCGAGGACTTTAGAAAAAGTGGAAAGCCTGGAAATCGAAAATATCTCCGAAATTTATAATCATACGTTTCAGAAGTCATAATTTAAAAGCTCCTTCTACTGAAAGCAGTAGACACGGTAAAATTGCCAGTATTTTCATTTTAAATTTAAAATTGTAAATTTTAATTCGAACAAAAACTAGTTCGTCTATTGCTTTTTTGGACGATTCTGTGCTGTGTATGCTATTTCAACTTCCATAAATCCATTCTGCTTTTACTAAATCCTGTCATTTGGTGCTTTCGAATCTCGTAGAATGTTTTAGCATTTAATCTTCAATATCAATTACAACCTGTTTCGGTGGTCAAAGTGCAAAGAAATATAATTTTTTATGATTTAAAAACTCTTCGTCCTAATTTGGTAATTAAATCAATTCCAAGAAGGTCATGAAATGGAATTTGGGCTGTATTTTGAATTTGTAATTCTTGTACATGCAATTTTCAATACCCAGTCTCGATCAATGCGCTTACACATTCTTCAAAAAATCTAACTTGAAATTCTAATGTTGCATTTCTCTGATGGCTACAAGTTTGAAAATTACTAACCAGTCCATTACCCGCCCGAACTAGCTATATAAGAGCCAAAAAGTATCTTGAAAGATTGATGTTAAAACTTAATAGTCTGTTTAATACAAAAAAGGAAACCAGAAAGATGCACTATAAACATTGTAGAATTAAAGTAGCTTTTTTGACTGATCTCCAGCACTTCACATCTTATTTGTTCTAAAACTGCTATTCGGGTTTATCATCTCTTAAATAATAAAACCATTCATGCCATTGCACCAGCGAGTTTCGCAAAACTTTTTTAATCTCTTCTTGCTACTCATTAGAATAAATTCTCATTTGTTCATCAAATTTTGTCTCTACATTAGAAGAAATAAGTACAACATCTGAAATATTTGCCAATTGCACTTAAATTTTTAACTTTAAAGCGCTTGAGGCATAATTTAAGCACGTTGCAAAAAGCAGAGAAAATAGCTTTGTGGACATTTTCATTTATTACTGCCTGAACACTCTTGAACCTCACACTCAATGCTGCTGCACTGTCATACCCTGTCCTCTTAGATTATTCATATCCATACCAAGGTCAGTTACTTTTTCTTCAATTAATTTTGCAAATTATTCCCGTCAAATCATTACTGAGACGAAACCATAAAATCTTCTTTGCGACGGTAAGATAACCCCCTCAATATCAACGTAACACACCAAACGAGAATTGGTTCTCCTGATACACATATTGTCTCCCATTCGATCACAGACAGTTAAAAAATTCACTTTCTATTTGTGTTTGCACAAATTACGTTTAAATGAGATGCGCAACATACTGAATAGAGCATTTTGACTGGAAGTATACATGATATTTTAGCACTAGTTAAATGTTCTAAAATACATGCTCCAGCATTAGCACGATATCTAAAAGATTCCGAAAATTGCCATCGTTTTCACAGGCCAAGAGACTTCGATTCGACCTGAGTCCACGTAACGATATATTTGCTGTCGACAGAATCGAATTGTTTCAGCAATTGAAATTAGCTCTACTCTTTTTGGCCTCCCTTTTCTTCTGACTGCATCTTCTTGTCGATGCTCATCGATTTTTTGCTTGAACCTCTTTCTACAGCAAACTCTTTCCCGATCTTGTGAATTTAGTGGCGTCTGTGTTTTTTAAAGATTCAACTGCTTTCTTTAAGTTTGAATACGATCTCTAGACAAAAACACCCAATTCCTATTCTTGTTTTTCCTTACCGTTTTACTTTTGTTTCAAAAACAATGCACCAATTTGAGTAATAAACCCAGCGTTTTTATCAGAGTAAGCCAACCTTTTAAAGTCATCAAGCACTTTCTTTGAAAATATATTTCCCGACTTTTGCCTTTTTTCAAGAAATATTATTATTTTGAATCTGGTTTTCAATAGATATTTATATTCCACTTTTCTTATGCCAAATACCTTCACCTAAATTGCCAATTCGTTAGTATGGACAATCCTTCTTTACTCCTTGATGCGCCTGACTTGGAAGGAATAAGACATCACTGTATAACTGAATTTCAGCTGCTATCGAGTTACAGAAAAGTTTCCAGAAAACAATTCGAGTTATAGAACGTCAATCTCTGAAAAACAGAAAGTCTTTATTCATAATTTGTTCTTTTTGTGTTAAAAGTCTCTTCAATATGGTTTATTGTTATATATTTTTTTTTTGATTTTTTAAGTTGAACAATTACGAAAAAATAATAGTTTAAATCACAATGTGTGCAAAACTATACACTATTAACTAGCAATTTCATATTATACGCTTAAAACAATAGAGCGATAACTTACACTAGACACCAGATCCACAATGTGATCTATTACAAGGGTAATACGCTGAGTAAGAGAAGAATTTAACTTATCTCTCTCTGTCTAATTATACTAAATATATATATATTATATATATAATAATAATATAATATAATATCTATATATAGATAATAATTTATATATATAATATATAATATATTATATATAGTAATATTATAATAATATATAATATATATACTCTATATATATATATATATATTAGAAAATTATGACTTTATCTTTCTCGCTGTAAAACCTCCAAAGACTTACGATATTTGTCCTGACCGCACGAATGAATAAAATTATTAATTAACCTCATGCATTTTAATATTATTTGACGGATATGATATCTTAAAAATTTTTCAAGATAAATTTTTTTGGGGGGCCATTGCTCCCCCCCCCCCTGGATACCCACTGATTAGACATGAATCTTTATTTAAACATGACTTTACAAGGTAATATATATACTCTGTATACTAAATTTCATAAACATATGAGATTAGTGTTATAAAGTACATACATACAACAAACACATACACACAAATAAAGCAAATAAGCCGCAATTAAAATATTTTCAATAAAATCTTATTGCAAAAAGATTTTTAATACTTTAGTTGATAAAAAGTTATTAGTAAGTGAAGATGTATAGGTTATGTATATATATATATATAGATATATAATCATATAATAATATATATATATATAATATAATAATAAAATATATATAAATATATATATTATAATATATAATATATATTTTACTAATAATAAGTATGTTATTATTATATATAATATAGTAATAAGATATATATATAATATATATATAATAATATATAATATAATATAATAATTATATAATATATATATAATGTATATAAGATATATATAATATATTATATAAATATATATATATAAATATATATATATATATTAATATATATATTATATATATATATATTAAATTTTATTATACTATATATTTATATTATATATATATTAATATTATATATAATATATATTATATATATATATATATATATTATAATTTAATATTTTAAATAATCGATTAATATATAAATATATAATTATATATAATTATATAATACAATATATATATATAATATAAATAGTATATATATTAGTATAATATATATATATTATAATAGTTTTGACCTTTAACTGTTTCCACTACAACAATACTATATAGTATACAGAGGATAATAATATATGGAGATATAATAAAAATCATTTTCAAAATAAAATTTATATCGAGGATATATATAAAGTAATACGCCATATACATATATATTATAATATATATTATATATATAATATATATATATATTATATATAATAGTATAAATATTGCATGGTTGGCGTTACGCGATATATTTATTGGAATCTATTGATTGATAAACTGTTTCGGATTTATGCTGTTATCCGATAATATCTTATTACCGATAATCTTATCTTCTACCCATGTATCAATAGCTTGATGATATTTATGCGATAATTTATATGGCGATAACGGTGTTCGATTTTCTGCTACTTCGATCAAATCTTTTTTATCATAATGGTATCCGCGATACTGATTTGTTATACAGGTTATTCAAACTTAGGTAAAATTTTTGGCACTGAAGAGAAAATGCAAAAATAAAGGTAAAAGTTCCTATTAAAGTATGACGATAATGTGTTTAGTTTCCGTCTGGCTGTCTGTATGTTGTTTTTTACCAAATATTTTGTATCTACGAAACCATTTGGTCCCAAGGAATTTTTACACTATCAGTTACTTATGGATTCGAGCTTCCTCCAGGTTTAATGCATAATTCTTAAACTTCTGAAACTGAGCTCCGTACTTTTGATGTGTTACTCTTCAGTTGGCAAAACATCTGGTTTTATCGTATGAGATGGGCTCCTGAACTTTAGTGCTGTAGTTCAGTGAACTACGAATAGACCTTCCAATCAAATTGATATGGTCAATTGGTGCCCCGTCCTGGCCAGAAGTCAGCAGCACTAAATCCGATATTACCTTCGGGACATTAAAGATCTTTATATCTCTCTCTCCAAATACCCTCGTTGAACTACGATTAAGGATTATGAACGAATTGAAAAGATCAAAGAGACTCCTGAATATTTGGCAATGGGTCGACAATGATAGTAGACGCTGAAGCTTGCATTAGGAACAAGGAGGTCATTTTCAACATCATCTTTAATCTTTTGATATCATTTGTAGGCTTGAAACAGTATGTTTATGTTTTACAAAATTAAACCTATCATACAATAATAATAGGTTTATTTACACCTTCTATTCTGAATGAGTTATTCTTCTCAAATATCTTTAACAGTTCGCCATTTTTTAAATTTAGAGTTTGTAATTTACTTCCTTGGATACAAATATTATAAAAAAAACACATACAGACAGCCAAACGGAAAGCTAAGCACATTACGTCATACCTTTATAGAACTTTTACCTTTATTATGAATTTTTAATCAGTACCAAAAAATGTTTACCATAAATTTTGAACACTCTGTATATATATATATATATAATATTATATATATATATAATCATATATATAATATATAATATATATATATAATATTATATATATATACTATATATAGTATATATATAATATATAATAATATATAAATATATATATATAAAATAAAATAAATTCATTATATAATAATATAATAAATATTATTGAAATAAAATATATATATAGTAGAATATATATATATATATATAAATAAAATATATATATATATATAGTAGTTTGACATTAAGATCATAATATGCTATGGTAAATAAACTAAATATTACCGAGACTTTATTTCAATTCTTTATATCTTTTTACTTTTTATCTAATGCATTAAGTATGCTTCCAATTTTAAAACTAGTTAATAGAGTTTCCTTTTTCTCAATATCAGATCATGTCCACTATAGTCGCCGTGCAACTGGATCAATTCTAAGGGAGAAACAGTGCCTATCTGCTGTCTGAAATCACCACCCTCCATGTGACCCAAAATAAACCTGATTGAGCTTGAAGTACAATGCAATCTCCAGTTCTGCGACCTTCTGGTCAATACCATACTTGTCGGAAAAGACAAAAAATGCTCCAGCACGTATGAAGTTGATCAGCACTTCGCAAACATCCAATCTTGCCTGATGTGGATGAGGCTATTTTGGAGAGCAATCCGATCTAAAAGAAGAAAAGGAGTGATGAGACAGTTCTACGGCTAGAAAATGATTGGAAAGAGTTATTGAGCGTTACCGAACTCGAGAAGCCAATATACCATGAGCACGATGGAAGGACATGAAGAGAAGAACTACTACGTCAAGCATCTGTGATGCTGATGATTATCAAATGAATAATAAGGGTCAAACGCGAGTGCAAAAGATCAATCACAATCGAGTAAAGCTGCTCTCATGGGGGGGGGGGGGGGGGGTGGGATGGGGGTGGGGGGGGGGGGGGGGGGGGGTGGGGGGGGGGGGGGGGGGGGGGGGGGGGTGTAAATACTCGGCTGACTGCGAAATTCGACAGAGCCTGTCAGACCTAGCTTTAACAATGAGAAGGGTGTTCATTGATCTCTTTTATAAGGTACATTAACGCAATGCCGTCTAGCGCTGGCGGAGCGAGTTCCCTTGGCAAGAATTACAGACTAAAGTGGAATTCTCTGTCAGCAATTAAAACTTTTTTATGCTCATGTTTATGAAGGAACATACAAACTGCAGTAAAGCTAATCCTATATTATATTTTATATTGATATAATTTGTATCTTGGCTTTTACTATACATATATAGAATCTATTAACATCAGAGCATAAATTACAGAAAATAAAATTTAATTATAAAAAACACTGAGAAGCAAAGGGGAAAAAATAAAATTTATTTTAATAATATATCCCAATAGATAATATCATATATGCATTTCAACATTCCATATTTGGGTCGTGTCGTAAAGAAAGAGAAAAATTTTATGTTATAATCTATAAAATAGGTGAAAAGAAAAAAGTATAAATTATTTTAACATTCACTACAAACCAAAGTCTGTTTTTTTAACATTTTATAGTAAATGAAAACATAAAAAAATTTTTTTTTTTTTGATTTATCGATTTATCGTTACGCCTTATCGCGATATTTTATCATATCTAATCGGATATCGTTATCGATGATAAAAGTTCGTATCGATTATCGTATCCGCGATAAACATTTTCGTTATCGTGCCACCTATATAGTATTAACTAAATTTCGTTTAAAAATGAAAACATAATGAACACATACATACACTTCACATACACAGTACTCGTAGGCAAAATAAAGCGCACATTAAATATTTTAATATATTTATATAATATAATGCTTATATATATATTTATTAATATATAATATATATATATATATAATATAAAAATAATATATATATTATTTAATAAATAATAAATAAATTAAATCATAAGTCTACCAGAAGCAAATTCATGCAATTTAATTTTAGATTTCGGTGTGATCCCTTCTTCGATGCTCATTCAGAAGCAATGTTGATAAGGTATATTACCTGTTTTTTTATGAATAGAGAACAACTACCTTCAAGTGCTTAATAAATCTCTAAAATGGATTATAGAATTGTTTGCATTAGAGTGGAAGCCATTTGGACAAATTTTTCCTTTCCAACAATACACTTGATGGAATATGTTTAAGAATTCAAAGACTTATAGAATCAGTTTTAAATTAGAATCAGAATGTCTTTTGTATAGACGAAATTACTTCAAAGCTGTAGTAAAGTCAAATGATAAGATGTTTGACATTGCACATGCAACTGTTATGATAAAAAAAATCCGAAGAACTGATTGTAAGATGCAAATTAAAAATACCTAATGAATGGAACATGTAGTAAAAAAAGAAAATCACAGGGCCAATTGAATAAAGCATAAGAAGTGCGAGAAGAGGAACAAAAAAAATGTGAAGCCTTGGGGGGGTAGGGTTGCTTAGTATAGTACTACAATGCGAGAAATTTGTGCAACTTCAAACAACATAGGAATAAACTTTGATGTTATAAGGAAGATAACACTGGAACATAAAAGAAAATGCGAATGTGAATATTTATATTGAATTTAAACTTCGAGAAAATACTCAGAATAGATTTAGTATAAATTTACAATAAAGCTGAACAGTATCGTGTGAGCTATAGGCAACTGCTGCTATTGATAATGAGCATTATAAGTTATGGGGATATTGTAATGAAAAGTAATATGTTGTTAAGGATAGGAAAATAATCCATAGGGAGAGGAAAACAGTGTTGGCAATACGAATGTCCATCAGAATACATTAGAAAACTCTTGACACTGAATGCTATTGAATTGACGGCAGACAAGATTACTAAACAAAAGCTGGAACTGAATGTGAGGAACACTATGTTATATATTTACAGCTCCGGTTCCAACTCGAGTCCTAGCTCCGGTTCCAGCTCGTTCCAGCTCCGGTTAAAACTACAGTTACAGTTCTGGCTCCAATCCAATTCCCATCTCCGGTTAATCTCCGTTCAAAGATCCGGTTCAAATTCCGGTTCTTGCCCGGTTCTTAATCCGGTTTTCGCTCCGGTTCTTGCTCCGGTTCTCGCTCCGGTTCTAGCTCCGGTACTCGCTCCGGTTCTTACTCCCGGTTCTCGCTCCGGCTCCCGTTCCAGCCCGGTTCCTGCTTCCAGTTCCGCTCCGTCCAACTCCGTTCTAGCACCAGTTCATACTCCAATTCCATAATCTCCGTTTCAACTTCATTCCACCAGGTTCGATCTCCGTTTCAGCTCGCGGTTCCCACTTCACAATCTCCATATCCGGTTCAACTTCAGTCCATCTCAAGTCGTAGCTCCAGTTTCAGCTCAGCTTCCCACTTCAATTCCGCTCCGGTTCGTTCCGATTCCAACCCCAATTTATCATCCTCGTTTCAATTTCAGTTCCATACAGCCCTCCCCTCCAGGTCGAGTTTCCAAGTTTCAGTTCAGCATCTTTTTTTGAATGTGAAACACTGGCTCCAGCTTCGACATCGATGTTTCTTTCCAAGTCTCAATTCCAAATTCGGTCAGCTTCAGTTCATTTTCAGGTTCGAGATCCGTTCAGCTCCAGTTCCAACTCCAATTCCATATCCGTTTCAACTTCCAGTTTTCAACTCGGGTCAGCTCCGATCCATCCCGATTCCAACTCGAATCCACCAAGATAACAGAATATAATACAGGATCAATACGCTATAAGGTTTAGACACAGCTGAGGTTAATATTAAAAATCGAATACAATGTTTCAAACTACATAATGAAAATTGTAGCGTAAATATTGTTTTTACAAAAACTTTCTTGCATATTTGCTTTGCATTAATAAATTCTCAGGTCTTCTTTACTTATGAATATCCATACATATTTATCTGTTTGTTTTTGATTGTGTAATGAAACAATATGTGTAGATTTTCTATATTTCAATGTAAGGCATGAAAGAAAAGCTTATAATTTTGTTTGAAAATTGAAGTTCTCTTTTATATTAATACAAATAATTATCTGATATTATTATTATCATATTCTTAATTATTGATTATTTATATATATATAATTATTATTATTATTATTATTATTATTATTATATTATTATTATTATTATTATTGGGATTAGCTCATTACATGAAATGTATAAGTTATTTTCAAATAATTTTAGAATGTGAATAACCACTTTAAAAAAAAAAATTCAGTAGATGAAATATTGCAAAAAATATATTTTCTTCAAGATAAATAAGACACCCATAAATAGAACATTTTAAGATCGAATGCTTATTTATGTTCTTCTTTATAACAGATAAATTTCGCATATTCAAAAAAGAAAAACACTTTGATGGTTTTCTAAAATAAAACTATTTGCACTTAACTAAATTCAGAGTTAGGTGTTTAAGCTAAAAAGTTCTTGATTAATTTTAAATTTTTTTGAACCCTATCTATGGAAGAGGAAGAGTAATACTATTACTACTACTACTACTACTACTACTACTACTACGAACCATGATTTAGTGCTGCCAAATATTAATAATGGTAAAGATGTATTAGCAACATAAATATTCTTTGTTTTTATTCCTATTTTCGCTAAGACCGATAAAATAATTGAAATATCTAATAAATAATACATCTGGCATAAATATATATATAAATGATTGATAATTGTAGCTAGATTATGATAGTACAGATAGATATAATTATATATATATATATATATAATATATATATATAATATATATTTATATATATATATATATATTATATAATAATATATATACAATATCATATATATATATTTGTAATGCTCTGGGGGGGGGCCGTTTTTTCCCAATGTTGTCGACCTTAGGTTAACATACTGACAGATCATACAAGCCACATCATTATAATATAATAAATAAGATATATCTATAGTATAATATATTATATCAAGTCATAGTATAGATTTAATATATAATATAGTAACTATTAGGGTAATCATTACGTATCATACAAATATATAATGAAAATCTAATATATATATAATATATTATATATATTATATAATGATATATATCAGTGCGAAGAGTTATTGGGAGGCTCTGAGGCACAGGGCTAACCAATTAATTTCGCTATATATTTTTACTTAGGGCAATAAACTGTATATAACGATAGCCAAAATTTATTTTGTCTTATCACATCTTAAAGGGGATACTTCCAGCTAAACTGGACCCCTACTTTTATTGAAAGCAAAAGCAAAAATTTTCACATGTTTTTTTATTATCTAAATAGTAGAAAATTTCCCTGAACATCCTGGTGTAATTATTTTTTTAAAATCTAAAAAAGTTTTTAGATACAGAAAGTTATTTAGAGAGGTGTCGAACTAAAAATTTCAATTCCAGTCATATTGCAATTCCAGGTTAGGATCAAAAAATGTTTTATGTATAATATAAAAATCTAATTTTTTCAATCTCACCAGCTCATTCTTCGGATTACTTAGTCAATAAATTGGACCGAAGACCGTAGCCGGAGCCGGAGCCGAGCGGGCCCAAATATATCTATTTTTTCATGCAATAATTTTTTAGATCAAAATTATTGGCAGAATGATAAGTGCTGAATCAATTATTCGAAAAGTATCATGGAATCCTTATTCGGATCCGGAATCGAATAAGAGCCGGCAGCCGAAGTCGTATCCGGATCCTTATCCGGAGCCGGAGCTATGATTTTTTTTTCGAAGAAATTTTTTAGAAGATCTGCTGGAACAATTTTCAAATCAGTTTGGCAGAAACCTTATTCGATCTCGGAGCTGAAGCCGCAAGTTGGAGCTGAAGCTGGAGCGCTTAGGCCGAAGCCGGACCGGGAGCCGGAGCCGAAACCTGAGCATGTAGAGATTTTTTTCTTTAAATATATTTTATAGTATACTTTATTGCAGAAGACGTACTGAACAATTTTCCATTAGTACAGAAACCTTAGTCAGATCCGAAGGCGAAGGTGAAGTCGGAGCCGGAGCCGACCGGAGCCGAATTAGTGTATTAATTTTTTAAAAATATATTTTTTTAGGTAAAAATTTAATGCGAAGACGTACTGAACAATTTCAAATAGTGCAGAATCCTTAATCGGATCCGATCCCGGAGTCGGAGCGGATTTCTAGTGGGAGCCGAATCCAAGAGCCGGTGCTGCGAAAAGTTTTATGTTTATCGAAAATATTTTTTTAGGTGAATAATTTATTGCCAAGAAGTGCTGAACAATTTTTCAAATAGTGCAAAACCTTAGTTTGATCCGGATCCGAGCGGAGCCGGATTCCTGTATAATTTTTGTTAAGAAAAAAATTTTTAGATGAAAAATTTGTTGCCGGAAGACGTGCTGAACAGTTCAAATAGTGAGAATCCTTTAGTCGGATCGGATCGGATTCGGAGCCGGAGCAATCGAAGCACAAGTCAAGCCTAATGCAAGATTATAAATTTCTTTTCAAAGAATCTTTTTTAGATTAAAATTTATTGTTCCCAGAAGTCGTGCCTAAAACATTTTCAATAGTTGCAAAACCTTATAGATCGGATAGCCGAAGGTAAGTCGGAGCCGGATGCTGGAAGCCGGAGCCGGAGCGGAAGCCGGAGCCGTACGTAATTTTTATTAATAAAAATTTTTTTAGGTGAAAATTTTATATGCAGAGTGCACACTCTAACACTTTACAAAATAGTGCAAGAAACCATTAGTCATGTCCGGATCCGGATCCGGATTCAGAGACGGATCTTAATAATCTTGGTACAAAAAGCTATTTTTACATACTTTTTAAATTTTGTCCTGGTACAAAAACTTCGCTCTATTTACATACTTTTTAATCCTTAAACACATCGATTTATATTCTCATCCTTTTAAAAGTTATTTATAAATGGAAGCGAGTATGATTTTTTCGAAAAATATTTTTAGATAAAAACTAAACAATGAAATAGAGATAAAATTTTTCCAAATTTAAATAGTTCAAAATATTTTACTACAAGCGTATTTGAATTAGCGTATTAATTTTTTAAAAAATATATTGTTATTAAAGGATATTTTTAAAGTGTAAGTGAGCGGTTTTGCAAATATTTCATTAAAAAAAAAACAAAAACCTTAACGTTCAGATCCGGGCGAAAGTGAAGATCGGAGCTGGAAGGATCGGAAAGCTGAGTCGCACAGCCGGGAGCCTGGGTATGAATTGTTTTTCAAAAAAATATTTTTTTCAGTGAAAAGTTTATTTTAAAATTAACTACTGAACAAATTCAAATAGTGCAGAAACCTTACTAGTCGAATCTGGATCCAGATTCTTACCTTATCCTTTGTATAATATTTTTCAAAGAGATAATTTTCTAGATGGAATAATTATTCTCAGAGACTGCGAACAATTGTTCAAAATAGTCGCAGAATGCTAATCGATCCGATTCGAGTCGGAGCGAAGTCGAGTCGGATAGCCGAGTATATTTTTTTCAAAAAATATTTTTTTTTGGTGGAAAAATTTATTGATGTATAAGAAGTGCTGAACAATTTCAAAATAGTGCCAGAGAACCTTGAAGTCAGATCCGAAGCCGCAAGCCGACACTCGGACCCGTTGCCTCGGAGCCGATCCTGGTATAAATTCTTTTAAAAATATCTTTTTTAGGCGATAAAATGTATTGCCAGAAGACGTTAACAATTTTCAATTAGTATAAAACCTAGCGGATCGCAGCCGGATCCGAGCCGAACCCGGAGCGGTCAATGGTATGATTTTTTTTAGAAATATTTTTTAGTTGAAAAATTATTGAAAAAGATGTGCTGAACAATTTTTTCTCAAATAGTGCAGGAACTTTGATGGATCCGTATCCGGAGCAGGATCCGAGTCGGGATCGGAGGCGGATCTTGCTTATAAATATTTTCAAAGAAACATTGTATTGAAAAAGGTATTGCCAGAAGACTTGCTGACTAATATTTCAATAGTTCAAAAACCTTAGTCGGATCCGATCGATTCGAGTCGGAACCTGAGGCAATTTTTAAAACTGGTATAAATATTATTAAGAAAATATTTTTTTAGATAAAATTTTTTGCCGGAAGACCTGCTGAACAATGTCAATAGTGGCAGAAACTTAGTTGATCCGTATTCCGGATCGAAACGGAGAGCCGAATTCTGGGTATAAATTTGTTCCTACTAAATATTTTTTTCGTAAAGTTATTGCAGAAGACGTTCTAATCAAGTTTTTTCAAGATGAGTGCAGAATACTTAGTCGATCCAGCCCGATCTGGAGCGCAGCCGGAGTATGAAACTGAACCGATTCTTGGCATAAATTTTTTCAAAAAAATTTTTTTGAGTTATGTGAACAATACAAAAAAATTTATCTAAACAAAAAATGTATCTTGCACAATTATATTTGCTTAGACATAAACATACTGATAACATGAATAATAAAATATATAGACTTTTCATTTGATTTGCATAAAAGAAAAAAATCAAAGGCTGAATACCATTCAATTGAAAAAATATATAGTGTTTTGTATAATATATATTATATATATATAAATATATATATATATATATATTATATATAAAATTATATATATACTATAATATATATATATAATAATATATACAATAATTCACATCTATATAGATATAAATTTTAACCTTTCATCTATATATAAATATTTATATGTGATATGTTATATATAATATAATATAATATAAGTATATATATATATATAAATAAATATATCTATATATATTATATATATATATATATATATATAGATATAAATATATAGATTATAACCTAATACTGTTCAAATCTAAATTAAAATTTTTTTTTATACTAATATAAACATACAATAATAGTTATAAATATATATTATATATATATATATAGTTATATATATATATGGATGGGTATAAAGAATTCGAAGGTGGGTAGTTAGCAAGGTGTGTTAGAGCTAAGGAATTGCATAGAGAGTGAGGGGCCCTACCTTATTATAATGTGGCATGATTAGTTATGTGGCCGAATCTGAAAATAGCTTTGAGGGGAATAAGTAAGAGAGAGATTTGCAGGTGCGTAAAAGGAGGATTTTGAAATCATATTCTGACGTATAATAAGTATAAACATATATTTATGTTAAGAATATTTAGTTCTTGTGAAGTTATTAGATGGTGAGCACCCCCCCATGCCCCTTGCTGAACATGTCTGAGTTCAATTTTAGTATTATGTGAATGTAAAAGGGAACGGATTAGCAAGAATGTATGTTATGATAAGTTGAGAATGGAAGAAAATGCTGTGCAATTAAAATCCTTATGGATGCAAAGTGACATAAGTCTTTGAGTTGCTGGGTCCTTACGTGACTGTATTCTATTACCTGTGCTAATGTATATAAGTGAAACTATGTCTGGAATAAGAGGTACAGATATATAGTATAGATATAGGAATTCTGCTGGTAACGTCATTTTGATGGGTTTGACTCCTGGGTTACAGATCAACAACCAAAGTCAATCACGCCACATTGGCAACAAGATTCTTTTACATAAATTTGAATAAAAAGACATGAAAATTCACTCGTGCCAGGACTCAAACCATCGAAAACAGCTCGCCGTTAGACAATGTACAAGAGCACTCTACCACTATTGCGATCGCCTCTCTCAGAAAAAGAAGATCTAAGTTTCAAAAATAGTCTGCTCCGATACTTCACTGCTTTGAAACTACGAATTTTTTCAAATCCATAGACAGTGCGTTGGAACCTCTGCTGGGCTTATAACGGAATTCTGCTGAGTTTGGCTCACGTGTTACATGGAGCAACCTATCCAAATCAGGCTACGCCGATATGGGCACACATCAACATGCTTGTTCAACAAATTTGCATTAATAAGACGAAGAAAATTCACTCGCGCCAGACTCGAACCAATTCCGAGCAACAAGCGTCTCTGTTGAGATGAAAGTCACAAGTAGGGTTAAATCACTATCATTATCCTACACCGCCTAGATGAAAAAATGTAATTTCGTTACGAAGTTTTTAATAGTTTCCTGTCTTCCAAGATATAATTCCAATAAATAAGTTTCGAATATTATAAATTCCACAGAAGATGGTGTAACCCCTCTGGGCCTACACGGCATTCTTCAGGGTACCATGGTAACAGGACTAAATCCAACTGACAAGGTCAAGGGAACGCCAACAGGCGCACATCAATGTTTCTTACGACAAATTTGCAATAAGACAAAAAAATATTTCACTCTTCGCGCCAGACTCGAACTATCGACAACATGTCGCGTTAGGACAAATACAATTGCTCTACACTAGTCCGAATCCGCCTCCTAGAAAAAAGAACGTCATCTCGGAAGTTTCTCAAATTCCTGCTTCAATATCACTGCTTTGGAAACTGACACTTACTTAAATCACAGAAGGTATTGAATCTACCTGCTGGGGTACAGCGCACTTTTCTGTGGGTGCTCCTGCGTTACAGAAGCAACAGACAAGTCAAAGAACGCGACATGAAAACGCACCAGATGCTTGTTGCACAAATTTGCAATAATAAAGACAAAAACAATTCACTCGTACAGACTCAAACATAGACAATGCGCGCCGTTAGACAATGTTAAGAGATGGCTCTACCCCCACTAGTCCCGATCCACCTTCCCAGAAAAAAGAAGGCATCTTTGAAAGTTTCAAAAATCTCGCTGCTTCGATATCACTGTGCTTTGAACTCAATACTTATTTAAATCCACAGAAGAGTGGTGAACCCCTGCTGGGCTACACGGCATTCTTCAGGGTGTTC